>CM064483.1:57320838-57626813 GCA_032716605.1 Paralithodes platypus | reverse complement strand
TTGTTGATTGATGTCTTGTGTACAAAGGAGTACAAAGGAGTACAAAGGAAATCAAGCAACAACAGATCTAGTGACCCTTCTAGGTTGCTTGTCCTCCAAAACACTGAGGATCAAGTGTCCAAACGGTGGTTTAGAGTGGGTAAGGGAACATTGGAAAGGGAATTACTGCCCGGGAACTAATGTCCGTGGCAGTATTAGGAAGTTAGTAGGCGACAGATGGCTTAGTAACTGAGGTGGTGATAAAATAAAGTTATTCATTTACAAACGCAGGTCAGTCGCGGGTTTGAGTGCGAGATATTTGTCTAGGCGGAGTTTAAATGAATAAACGGTGATGCAGTCTATAACGTTTCGGGAAGCCCATTCCACAAGTTGACAACTCGATTGAAGAAGAAATTCTTAGATTCGTGTGAGTTAAAAGATTTACCAATAATTTTGCAACCGTTTCCCCGCGTGTAATTAGATTGGTCGATAGTGAAGTACTTACTACAGTTCATATTGTCGATGCCTTTGATGATTTTGCAACACTTGAATTAAGTCACCTCTTAATCTGCGCTGGGTTAAAGGAAATAGATTTAAATTCTCTAAGACGCTCTTCGTATGGTTTGTTCTTTAGGCTAGGTATCATTTTGGTTAACTCTACGTTGAACTCGTTCTAGCTTGTTTATATCTTTTTGGTAATAAGGGCACCAGGATTGAACGCAGTATTCCAGAAGAGGGCGGACTAAGGAATTGTAAAGGGTTAGGATAACTTCTTTGGATTTATGCTCAAATGACCTGCCCATAAAGCCAATTATTTTGTTTGCCTTCTTAACAACTTCTGAACATTGTTGACTCGGTTTTAGGTTACTCGATATTGTTACTCCCAGATCGGTTTCTCTGTTTACATTCTTAAGCTGAGTGCCATTCATCGAATAGTTTGCTTTCTCATTTAGGTATCCGATATGTAGTACTTTACATTTATCCGCATTGAAACTCATTTGCCAAATTTGGGCCCAACATGACAATTTATCTAGATTGTGTTGCATATCGTCAACTTGTTCTTTTGAGAGTACGCTATTTGCAATTTTTGTATCGTCAGCAAATTTTGAGATTGTACAGGTGAGACCCTCATCTATGTCGTTTGATGTAAATTAGAAAGAGAATTGGTCCTAGTACCGATCCCTGGGGATCCCCGCTACTTACATTGGTCCATTTTGATGCCTTACCGTTTATGACTACTCTTTGCTTTCTGTCGCTGAGCCAATTTTCTATCCATTTCAACACACCGTCTTGTATTCCATGCGCTTTTAGTTTTAGCAGTAAACGTTTGTGGGGAACTTTGTCAAAGGCCTTTTGAAAATCAAGGTATATAATATCTACAGCTTTACTCTCATCGTAGAGGTTGAGGATATCGTGGAAGAAGTCTAAGAGGTTTGTTAAACAGGAACGTTTTTTACGAAAAAGCCGTGTTGAGTATCTATAAGTATGTTATTTTCCTCTAAGTGATTTACGAGTCTGTCTCGTATGACCGTTTCTAGCATTTTACATACAACTGAGGTTAAGCTAATTGGACGATAGTTACTGGGTAGGGATTTGCTGCCTTTTTTGAATATCGGTGTTACGTTGGCTAGCTTCCACTGATCGGGCATAGTTTCCAGACTGCAAGGATTTATTGAATAGTAATGTCAGTGGTTTAGAGAGCTCATCCTTAGGCTTCCTTTAGAACTCTAGGCGAGATTGTATCAGGTCCAGGCGTTTTATTTACCTTGAGTTTATCTAAACAATTCAATACATCTCTCTCTGTAACGGTGATATTGCTTAGAACATCTGAATTATCAATCTGAATCGGCGATGGTGTAGGGATATCACTGGAGTCTTCTGTTGTAAAAACTGATGCAAAGAAGGTATTGAGGGCATTACTCATTTTTTCTTCGTCTTTGGTGTATTCTCCATTTTCATCGACTAACGGTCCAACAGTTGAAGTAACGACTTTTTTCTTTCTGATATAACTATAGAATTCTTTCGGGTTTGTTTTACTTTGATTCGCAATATGTAACTCTAAGGTCTTTTTACTTTGCTTAATTAACTTTTGGCTTTGCGTCGTAGCTCTACAAATTTCAGCCGTTCTTCGTCATTTTGTGAGGATTTTAATCTATCATTAGCAAATTTTTTAGCAAGCAGGCAGTTTGAAATATCTTTATTCCACCATTTGGGCTTATTATTATGGCCTGGACGCCGAGTTTTCGATGGTATGCAGTCTTGCACTGCTTTTAGGTAAGTGGCTTCGAATAACTTCCAAGATGTATTTATGTCGTTATTGTGAATTAAAAAGCTCCAGTCAGTTTCTTTAAACATAGCTCTAAGTTTATGGAAGTTTGCTTTCTTGAAATTAGGGACTTTTTCGATGCTACTATTTGGTTCGTTACTAGTAAACTTTAAAGTGAAAGTTATCGTACGATGGTCGCTGTTACTGAATTCATCACCAACATTCAAATTCTCTATTAATTCTTCTTTTGTTGCAAGTACAATGTCAAGAACGTTATTACCACGGGTCGGCGTTCCAACAAATTGATAAAGCGAACTCTCTTGTAAGTTCGTATACAAGTCATGTCCGGAGTGTGAAGTAAGAGTATCGCCCCACTTGGTCACAGGTAAATTAAAGTCACCAAAAATTACGGTATCTTGTGAGTTACTTACGTCTGCAATTTGTTCGTAAATTTCTCGGTCAGTTTGCACTGATTGAGCTGGAGGTCTGTATATTAATGCAAGTATTATTTTGGTACCTTTATTATTCTTTATTAGCACAAAAGATGCGTCGACGTTCACAATTTGAGGTTTTGACAAGAGGGTAGGGTTAAGACTTTCTTTGATATAAGTAAACCGCCACCTCCATTTCGATTTATTCGGCTTTTCTCAAACATTACATAACCGGGAAGTGAATACTCTGCTAAAAAGTCTCTATCTTCTGTATTGAGCCAAGATTCTGTTATGCCAATCACATCATAATTTTCTGTAAACACTAGCTCCTCTAAATCTGAAAATTTATTGCGTATGCTACGAGCGTTTGCATAGAAAACCTTTAAATTTGTTATTTTAGAACTCACGGAACGCTCTTTAATAATATTTTTGGTTCTTGTCGATCTACATTTATGTTCATGGCTGTCCTCGGTCCTCGCTGTCTTCGGTCCTTATCGCTGGTGGTCCTCGGTTGCCTCTGTTTTTTTCTTGGCGATGGATGATTTATGTCACTGCTGCTTCTTCTCGGATGGCGTTTTTTGATCCATGGCTGCGGACTGCTTCGTGTAGGAGACGACCCATGCGTGCTGAACCCACAGGGTTTAGATGAGTGCCATCCTTGCGGAACAGAGTAGGCTGGTTGTAGAAGTTGTCCCAGAGGTTGATGAATTCAACTTCTTCCCTCAGACACAAATGTTTTAGTCGGCTATTTGTGCTGAAAAGCCTTGTCGTAGAATTTGTCAGGTGCGTCGATCTTGGGGAGAATGCTTGAGATGATGATATTCCTTGACTTGTTTTTGTAGTGCTGGATCATCTTGCGATATTTCTCCATCAACTCTTCGGATCTGGTGCGCATGACGTCATTTGAACCAGCATGGATGACAAAAAGGGTATTTTCATTTGCATCCTTTGTGGTATCTTCGAAGGCTTCCACAATGTCGTCCAGTCCAGCTCCTGGGATGCAAAATCTTTTTCGTTGATTTGGGACTCTGTCGCAGAACTCTTCGACCTGTCCTCGTAGGATGGAATCCCCAACGAGCCTGGTCTCTTCTGGTTCGTCTTCCATCTCTACCAATATCTCAAATCTGTTGGCCATTGTGACTGGTAGATGAGACCTTTTCTGCGTTGGCCGTCCACCGTTACGCACTGTTGTAAATCCGGAAACCTGTGGTGGCGGGACTCTACGTACAGGTCGGGGAGAGGAGTGGTTAGAACGGGGGCGAGGGGTTGGTACTGTTCGTGCTAGCAGGCTTCTTGCACGAGGAGTGGGGGAGAGACTAAGGTGAACAGGGCGGCTGTCCTGGTTTGATGTCGGCTCAGGTTCATCAGAAGCATCTGCTGCAGTGTCTACTGCAGGTGTTGGATTGTTGGCAGATGACGTTGGGGCGGTGGTGGATGCTGGAGTTGAAACAATTTGAGTTAGTGATACTCCAACGTTGAGTGTTACAAACTCTTGGAGTGATTCCAGCTTCCTGGTGAGGGCGTTGATCTTGTTGAGGGCTTCATCCAATTTTGCTGTCAAATCCCCTCGTTGCTGGCAGAGTCGGCAGACTTGTGGATCGGCAGGAGCAAACATGGAAGCACCAAACCTACCGGCGCAGTTCGTACAGGCACGAGGCATGGTGACGATCACTTTCTTCAGTTCACTTCACTCACTTAAAAACACTTAACTCACTTTAAAAACACTAAACTCACTTTAAAAAACACTTCACTTACTTAAATAGGCCTAACCGAAAACAAAAATGTTGAAATACACACAAATAGGTTATCAGCGGTGATAGCCTAACCAAAAATTAAAACAAAACAAAATTAAATTTGAATACGCAGTGATAGCCGAACCGAAAACAATTTTATGTTTATTTAAACAGAAATAGGCCACCAGGGGTTATAGCCTATCCTAACCGAAAACAAAAATTATGAAATACCGGTACGCAGAAATAGGTCACCAGCGGTGATAGCCTAACTGAAAATTTAAAAATTGAAGTACGCAGAAATAGGCCACCAGGATGATAGCCTAGACTAACCGAAAACAAAAATAAACCGAAAACAAAATTTGAAATACCGGTACGCAGAAATAGGCCACCAGCGGTGATAGCCTAACTGAAAATTTAAAAATTGAAGTACGCAGAAATAGGCCACCAGCGGTGATAGCCTAACTGAAAATTTAAAAATTGAAGTACGCAGAAATAGGCCACCAGGGATGATAGCCTAGACTAACCGAAAACAAAATTAACCGAAAACAAAAATTATGAAATACCGGTACGCAGAAATAGGCCACCAGCGGTGATAGCCTAACTGAAAATTTAAAAATTGAAGTACCGTACGCAGAAATAGGCCACCAGGGATGATAGCCTAGACTAACCGAAAACAAAAATAACCACAAACAAAAAAGTATGAAATATGCAGAAGTAGGCTACCAGGGTGATAACCTACTTAAAAAAGCAAAACAAATATATATATATATCATAGAATATGTGACTAAATATACAATTCACCAAATAGAAATTATATAAAATAAAGTGTAACTGCACACAAGGGGTTAATATACTGTATCAACAGATGGCGCTGGTGTCACTGTAGGCTAGTCAAGCAGGATTATATTTAGATAAACAAAGTTATCAGTCAAAGGTTACTACAGTACAAGATCATGCAAGCAACAACTAAAAATTACAGATATATATAGCTACAGTAGGATACTGAATACGATAACTACTAGAGTTAATAAGAAAATACAAAGCTAGATCGACTAGGCGTGCGTCGTCTGCTACAAGCTAGGATAACAAATGTAAACAACAATGTTTATCAGTCAGAAAAGCAATAAAATAACATGCACGGCAACTACAGAACTATGTGGAGGTTAAACAAGCACTTAACTACTGTTCATGCAATGAATAAAGGGAATTGGGATATGAAATACTCAAATTAGGATAGAGTTTTCTCAGTGGCGATGCGGAGCTGTAGGCGGTGCTAAAGCCGGCGGGTGTGTGGGGTGCTGGGGAGTGTTTCAGTGTGTCGCATTGTATGATGAGGTTTTGAATGTCTGGTGAGAAGTTGGGGTTGTGTTTTTTTATGTTACCTCTTGGAATGTGTTTCTTGTCGGCGTTTTGGATAGTCGTGTTGAATGTGTGTACAGCATTGTTGATGTTAGTGATGGGTGTACTGTTTAAGGTTTCAAAGTGTTGTTCTGTCTCATTTGTGAAAGCTTCCCAGTTGGCTCTTTTATAGTTAGTGTAAGTTTGTCTGTGGCTAGCTGGGGTGAGTCTTGTTTTGGTGGTGATAATGATCGGGAGGTGGTCTGAGCCCAAGGTTCTGACCAACCTCCAGGATGTTGTGGGGGCGAGTTCAGGGGAGCAAAAGGTGATATCAGGAGATGATGGGGTGTAGAGGGCTTGGTGGGGAGTATGGGTATGCTGATGAATGTTATTGAGGATATATAGGTTGTCGGTTTGGTGTTGTAAGACCAGCCCTCTGTCTGTGTCGGGGTTGTCGACAAACCAGGCCGACGTCTTTGCATTGAAATCACCACCCAGGATGATGAGCGGGTGTTTGTGATGTGTTGTATTTGTGGTCTGTAATCGTTTGGTACTGTAGGGGATGTTTGGGGAGGGATGTATGTGTTTATGATGGTAATGTTGGAGCTGTTGCCAGTGCGTATTTTAATTGATTGAATTTCTGTTGTGTTATCGTTTGGGGGGAGGAGGGATTTGGTATGTGTGCTGGTGTCTATATATGTTATATCTTTGTGTACCAGGGTGATGAGTCCACCGCCAATGCCGACGGCCCGGTCTTGTCGTATGGTGGTGAAATTGTGAAATGTAGGTGTTTTTTGTGTTGTACGGAGTTTTGTTTCTTGTAAGATGGCAATGCGTATGTTGTGTTGTTTGATGAAGTGTGAGAGTTTGTGTTTCTTTGTGTTGATGCCATCTATGTTTAGTTGAAGGATGTTAATGTTGTGTGTGCGGTGTATGTTGGGTGCTGCTGCACGAGGATGGGGTGGGGGTAGGGGAGGGGGTGATGGTGGGGATTGGGGTGCAGGAGATGAGGGTAGGAATGGATTAGGTTGGGGTGTGGATGGGCTGGGTGGGTTGGGGAGGAGAGGTGGATGGGTTTTAGGAGTGGGAGTGGATGTATGGCAGGTTATGTGGATTGGGGAGGAGAGGTGGACGGGTTTTAAAGAGGGAGTGGATGGTATGGTAAGGTTATGTGGGTTGGGGAGGAGAGGTGGATGGGCTTTAGGGGAGGGATTTGACTGGGAGAGGGAGGGGCATGAGGAACATGTCCAGGTGTTTGTGTAGTGTTTCATGGAGGCAAGTGTGGTGCAGGTGAAATGGGTCCAGTTCCCGCATGAGTTGCAGAGAACTGAACCCTTAGTTTGGCGGCTCGAAATAATGGGTTTTGAGCAAGTTGGACATGTGTATTTGTAGGTGGGTCCTGGGTTGCTCTCAATGTCTCCAGCTAGAAGGAGTCTTCGAGAAATGACAGCCGGAGAGTAATTTCTCGGTGTAGGAAAAACTGTGTATTGTGTGTGTGTGTGTGTGTGGTGTGAGAGGTGTGAGAATTGCCCGGCGCGACCGCAGCCGCTCCAAGGACGAGTGCCCCCAGGGAGGGGGCAGGGGATAGTTGTGGCGGTTTGGCTCCCGGAAACTGCTCCCCACGGTCGGCAGCCTGCTGTCCTCCACTGTCGGTGATCTTGTCCCCGGATGGGAGGGTCGGCAGCCATCCATTGTCGGCAGTTCCGGGAGATGGTCCCACGGTGTAGATGCCGCCACTCCAGGACCCTAAGTGTGGCGATTCGAAGCCTGTTAAATGCTAGAGGCCCTTTTTAAACTGAATAAAATGGTCTAATATTATCCAGAATAAAGTTAAGAGGACGACACCGGTAAAGAAGGGGTTAACAGCTGAGCTCTGTATACTAAATAGAAAAATCTGAAACTAATATGTCTCTGCATCATATTATTGCCAAGTGTTCATAATTTACAACATATTTAACCATAAAATCTTCACAACAGCCGAGTAATCAAGATGGGAGCATGGCAATTTACCATCAGCTGGAAAAAAACAGATTATACGCTGTATCGATTCTTTTCAGCTGACAATAAATTGAATCCCTTAGCAGCTAATGTATCGATACTTAGAGGACAAATATTAAACTACTATGTCTCTGCATCATATCTAGACCAAGTATATAATTATATTAAGCACCATATTTCACTACAAAATCTTCAAAATAACTGAGAAATCTTGATGGGAACTTTTCATTTTACCGTCAGTTGTAAAGAAACAGAGTATAGGTAAATGTGATTGTGATGAAGGTTGTGGTGTTGGTGGTGCTATAATGGTGATGATTGCTTATGTTATAATATGTTCCAAATAAGTATGCCAATAGTCTGGCACATTAACCTCTTTAACTCAGAAACGACTAGAGTAATCGAGCTATAGTTCTACCATTTGGGATTGGTCAACCAGGGAATAGGTGTGGAAATGTAAAGGCCACTTGCTATAGCCCTTTTCGAGTTACAGAGGTTTAGGGTTCATGATTTCTGCCCTACCTACTTGGAACAAGGTATAGGGGTCGGATGGTGACGGTGAAAGACATGGTTGATAGATGCTGGGTACGATTGAAGTATGGTGATAGTTGTGAAGGTATTGGTGGTGATGATGATAGTGATAGAGATGTTAGGAGGGATGATGGTGATAAATATGAAGGGCCGTGGAGGCAGTAATGGTGAAAATAGTGATGATGACAGTTGATGGTGATATAAATATTTGGAGTTGATGGTGATGTACATTTTGGAGTGGTAGTGGTGATGGAAATGATGATGATAGTGATGAATACGAAGGGCATAGAAGGCGGCGAGGGTGAATATAGTGATGATGACAGTTGATGGTGCTGACAGTGGTGATGACGGGAGAAGTGTGATGATTGGTTCCAGGCGTTAGGGGGTGTCTACTGGAGGGGAAGATGATGCTGACTGGGTTGTTGACACTGCATTACAACAACAACAACACTAACACCAGCTGAAGGGAGAGGAAGAGGAGGAGAGGAAAGGGGAAGAAGAGTGGGGAGAGTAAGAGGAGATTGAGAGGAAGAGGAGGAAGAAGGGGGGGAGGGGAGGAGAGCAAAGGGGAAGAAGAGAAGGAAGGGAAAGAGAGGAAGAAGGGGGGAGGAGGAGAGGAAAAGGGATAAAGAGAAGGGAGAGGAGGAAAAGTAGAAGCTTGAGAGAAAGAGGAAGGAGAGGAAAGAGGGAGATTTAGAGGAAGAGGAGGAAGAAGAGTAGGAGGAGATTGAGAAGAAGAGGAGTAAGATAAGGAAGAGGTGGAGGAGGAGGAGAAAAAAGGGGGAGAAGGATGAGGAAGATATGAAAGAGGAGTGGAATGAGAACGTGAATAAGGAGGAGGAATGAGAAGGTAGATAAGAAGGAGGAGGAGGAGGAATGAAAAGGTAGATAAGAAGGGGGAGGAGGAACAAAAAGGTAAAGAAGAAGGAGGAGGAGGAATGAAAAGATAGATAAGATGGAGGAGAAGAAAAGTGAGGAAGATATAGAGAAGAGGAAGGAGGAGGTGTGGGGGGGGGGGGGGCGGGGTTGTGGGAGTTCAAGAGGTATTAGGATAAATGTTGGTCTCTTCGACATTATCCAACCGTAGTATATTGTTTGATCATGGATCTGTCATGTTTGCTGTAGTTTTCACTTTATTTTGTCCTCTAGTGTCCCTAATTATCAACCACAGTAATTAATTGTAAATACTCTGTAATTTAGTTTTGTATCTGGAGTGTTGGGGCTTGTACTGAACGGTATATAAAGAATAGATAAAATCATGATTACTGGAGATTCTTAAAATCTCAAAACTAATAGGGCTAAACATGAAGGAGAAGGGGAGCCAGAAAAAACAACCATCCACCCCTTGTTGAAAGTGTAAATTAAATACATCTCATTTAACCTAATAGATCTTTCTCTAATCCAGCAAAATCGTCTGGGGGTAACTTATATTAATCCTTTTTAGTATACGCGTTTCTCGACCCCTTCAGTACCCAGCGACTTATGTTTTCTTTCATTTCTGCTACCTTTAGACAATTGTATAAAGCCTAAGAAAGACATATGGAAACTAAAAGGATTAATTGAGGTATTCTGTAACATTTTAATGGGTAGACGCCCTTCCTAAGCTGAATAAAATCGTCCAATAGTTGCAAGAATAAAGCAAAAAGGATGTCACCGGTACTGAATGAGATAATTCGATTCTGGCTATGATTAAGCGCTTTTCACGAGCTTAGGAAGAACCGAAAAGAATTAGAGGGTTAATTGGTATAGCCTTCACTCCTTATATTGCTAGAGATCTTCCTAAATTGCATAAAGTGGTCAAATATTAGCCAAATAATAATGAAGTAACGCGTTATCGAATATTAAAAGGGTGAAGGGGTGGTTTGTATTTATTTGTTCATTTATACGATTATTTATGATTTCCTTTAGTCTTCCCAAGACCTCTATCAAACTTTAAAAATTACCCCCAAGACCCCTTCGAGATAAATGTGTATATTTTTTCGGTAGAAAAATGTTCCGGCTAAAGGCCAGTTCCTCCTAAATTACAGGCTCGCTATCGCTCCCCAGGAAAAAATCGTCCCCTAAATGGCACGACAGATCTTAATATTGACAAAGAAATGGAATGAAAGGTCGTAATATCGCCAAACTAATGGGACGAATATGTTAGAATCTGAAAACTGATGGGGCTAAACATGAGGGAGAAGAGAGTCCATAAATAACAAAGCTCCCCATAAATATCTGGCGAGTGTTTCAGACCATGTGCCACTATTGACGTCATCAGCCTAACCCTGTCTGATCAGAGGAGGCTCATTTTCTATCCCCCCCCCCCTATTGTTTTTTTTTTTTTTTTTTTTTAATTATTTTGTATTTATTGCTTGAAATTTTTAAACGCTACGCCCCATTGTTTGGTGATTATTATAAGACGTTTCGCCTAATTTAGGTGTGGATTTTTTTCTTGGTGAGCGATAGCAAGCCTGTAATTTAGGAGAAACCGGCCTTCAACCGGGACCTTGTTCTACCGAAAAATTTACAAATTTAGCTTGAGGGGGGTTTGGGGATCGTTGTTTAGCTTGAAGGGGATGTGGGGAGGCATTTTTTTAGTCTAGGGGACAAACTAAAAATATATTGTTCGAAAAGGGCAAAAAGCAATCAAAACCCTCAATAATAATTAAATAAACTATATCATAAACAACCCCCAAAGACGTCGGATAAGATAGTGTTTATGTCATCCTTCCAATCAGATGACTTATGCTTCGTTCTCACTACCTCCAGACAATTTCATTCAACTTGGGAAGGACGTATCAAAGTTTAAGGGCCAATTTTGATATTCCTTAACACTATCTCATCAAGCGTGGTAGGTTTTAATGAAAGTCTTGCAACATTCTCTTTGACCAACTATATATATACTGTAGGTAGCGTATGATGAAAGTCTTGCAACATTCTCTTTGGCCAACTATATACTGTAGGTGGCCTATAATGAAAGTCTTGCAACATTCTCTTTGGCCAACTATATACTGTAGGTGGCCTATAATGAAAGTCTTGCAACATCTTCTTTGACCAACTATAAACAGTACTGTAGTTACATTATAATAAAAGTCTTGCAATATTCTCTCCGCCTGGTCTCATATGTATTTAACACTATCTGATCCGACGACTTGTGTGTTATGATATTTTGTTTAATTATTTTTGAGGATTTTGTTTGCTTATGCCATTTTCGCGCAACGTATTATAATTTGCCACCTACACTAACAATAGCTCCTTCTCAGACTTCCTTCAAACTGTAAAATGGCCACCCAAGCCCCCTTTCAAGCTAAATTTGTCTTTTGTACTCTCTCTCTCTCTCTCTCCCTCCCTCCCTCCCTCCCTCCCTCTCTCTCTCTCTCTCTCTCTCTCTCTCTCTCTCTCTCTCTCTCTCTCTCTCTCTCTCTCTCTCTTACACCAGTGAGGAACGGTGCACGGCCAACGCAGAAAAGATCTCATCTACCAGTCACAATGTCAAACAGATTTGAGATATTGGTAGAGATGGAAGACGAACCAGAAGAGACCAGGCTCATTGGGGATTCCATCCTACGAGGACAGGTCGAAGAGTTCTGCGACAGAGTCCCAAATCAACGAAAAAGATTTTGCATCCCAGGAGCTGGACTGGACGACATTGTGGAAGCCTTCGAAGATACCACAAAGGATGCAAATGAAAATACCCTTTTTGTCATCCATGCTGGTTCAAATGACGTCATGCGCACCAGATCCGAAGAGTTGATGGAGAAATATCGCAAGATGATCCAGCACTACAAAAACAAGTCAAGGAATATCATCATCTCAGGCATTCTCCCCAAGATCGACGCACCTGATAAATTCTACGACAAGGCCTTCAGCACAAATAGCCGACTAAAATATTTGTGTCTGAGGGAAGAAGTTGAATTCATCAACCTCTGGGACAACTTCTACAACCAGCCTACTCTGTTCCGCAAGGATGGCACTCATCTAAACTCTGTGGGTTCAGCACGCATGGGTCGTCTCCTACACGAAGCAGTCCGCAGCCATGGATCAAAAAACGCCATCAGAGAGAAGAGGCAGCAGTGACATAAATCATCCAACGCCAAGAAAAAAACAGAGGCAACCGAGGACCACCAGCGATAAGGACCGAAGACAGCGAGGACCGAGGACAGCCATGAACATAAATGTAGATCCGACAAGAACCAAAAATATTATTAAAGAGCGTTCCGTGAGTTCTAAAATAACAAATTTAAAGGTTTTCTATGCAAACGCTCGTAGCATACGCAATAAATTTTCAGATTTAGAGGAGCTAGTGTTTACAGAAAATTATGATGTGATTGGCATAACAGAATCTTGGCTCAATACAGAAGATAGAGACTTTTTAGCAGAGTATTCACTTCCCGGTTATGTAATGTTTGAGAAAAGCCGAATAAATCGAAATGGAGGTGGCGTTTTACTTTATATCAAAGACAGTCTTAACCCTACCCTCTTGTCAAAACCTCAAATTGTGAACGTCGACGCATCTTTTGTGCTAATAAAGAATAATAAAGGTACAAAAATAATACTTGCATTAATATACAGACCTCCAGCTCAATCAGTGCAAACTGACCGAGAAATTTACGAACAAATTGCAGATGTAAGTAACTCACAAGATACCGTAATTTTTGGCGACTTTAATTTACCTGTGACCAAGTGGGGCGATACTCTTACTTCACACTCCGGACATGACTTGTATGCGAACTTGCAAGAGAGTTCGCTTTATCAATTTGTTCGAACGCCGACCCGTGGTAATAACGTTCTTGACATTGTACTTTCAACAAAAGAAGAATTAATAGAGAATTTGAATGTTGGTGATGAATTCAGTAACAGCGACCATCGTACGATAACTTTCACTTTAAAGTTTACTAGTAACGAACCAAATAGTAGCATCGAAAAAGTCCCTAATTTCAAGAAAGCAAACTTTCATAAACTTAGAGCTATGTTTAAAGAAACTGACTGGAGCTTTTTAATTAACAATAACGACATAAATACATCTTGGAAGTTATTCGAAACCACTTACCTAAAAGCAGTGCAAGACTGCATACCATCGAAAATAAGGCGTCCAGGCCATAATAATAAGCCCAAATGGTGGAATAAAGATATTTCAAACTGCCTGCTTGCTAAAAAATTTGCTAATGATAGATTAAAATCCTCACAAAATGACGAAGAACGGGTGAAATTTGTAGAGCTACGACGCAAAGCCAAAAGTTAATTAAGCAAAGTAAAAAGACCATAGAGTTACATATTGCGAATCAAAGTAAAACAAACCCGAAAGAATTCTATAGTTATATCAGAAAGAAAAAAGTAGTTACTTCAACTGTTGGACCGTTAGTCGATGAAAATGGAGAATACACCAAAGACGAAGTACAAATGAGTAATGCCCTCAATACCTTCTTTGCATCAGTTTTTACAACAGAAGACCTCCGTGATATCCCTACACCATCGCCGATTCAGATTGATAATTCAGATGTTCTAAGCAATATCACCGTTACAGAGAGAGAAGTATTGAATTGTTTAGATAAACTCAAGGTAAATAAAACGCCTGGACCTGATACAATCTCGCCTAGAGTTCTGAAGGAAGCTAAGGATGAGCTCTCCAAACCACTGACATTACTATTCAATAAATCCTTGCAGTCTGGAACTATGCCTGATCAGTGGAAGCTAGCCAACATAACACCGATATTCAAAAAAGGCAGCAAATCCCTACCCACTAACTATCGTCCAATTAGCTTAACCTCAGTTGTATGTAAAATGCTAGAAACGGTCATACGAGACAGACTCGTAAATCACTTAGAGGAAAATAACATACTTAAAGATACTCAACACGGCTTTCGTAAAAAACGTTCCTGTTTAACAAACCTCTTAGACTTCTTCCACGATATCCTCAACCTCTACGATGAGAGTAAAGCTGTAGATATTATATACCTTGATTTTCAAAAGGCCTTTGACAAAGTTCCCCACAAACGTTTACTGCTAAAACTAAAAGCGCATGGAATACAAGACGGTGTGTTGAAATGGATAGAAAATTGGCTCAGCGACAGAAAGCAAAGAGTAGTCATAAACGGTAAGGCATCTAAATGGACCAATGTAAGTAGCGGGGTACCCCAGGGATCAGTACTAGGACCAATTCTCTTTCTAATTTACATCAACGACATAGATGAGGGCCTCACCTGTACAATCTCAAAATTTGCTGACGATACAAAAATTGCAAATAGCGTACTCTCAAAAGAACAAGTTGACGATATGCAACACAATCTAGATAAATTGTCATGTTGGGCCCAAATTTGGCAAATGAGTTTCAATGCGGATAAATGTAAAGTACTACATATCGGATACCTAAATGAGAAAGCAAAACTATTCGATGAATGGCACTCAGCTTAAGAATGTAAACAGAGAAACCGATCTGGGAGTAACAATATCGAGTAACCTAAAACCGAGTCAACAATGTTCAGAAGTTGTTAAGAAGGCAAACAAAATAATTGGCTTTATAGGCAGGTCATTTGAGCATAAATCCAAAGAAGTTATCCTAACCCTTTACAATTCCTTAGTCCGCCCTCTTCTGGAATACTGCGTTCAATCCTGGTGCCCTTATTACCAAAAAGATATAAACAAGCTAGAACGAGTTCAACGTAGAGTTACCAAAATGATACCTAGCCTAAAGAACAAACCATACGAAGAGCGTCTTAGAGAATTAAATCTATTTCCTTTAACCCAGCGCAGATTAAGAGGTGACTTAATTCAAGTGTTCAAAATCATCAAAGGCATCGACAATATGAACTGTAGTAAGTACTTCACTATCGACCAATCTAATTACACGCGGGGAAACGGTTGCAAAATTATTGGTAAATCTTTTAACTCACACGAATCTAAGAATTTCTTCTTCAATCGAGTTGTCAACTTGTGGAATGGGCTTCCCCGAAACGTTATAGACTGCATCACCGTTGATTCATTTAAACTCCGCCTAGACAAATATCTCGCTTCAAACCCGCGACTGACTGCGTTTGTAAATGAATAACTTTATTTTATCCCCCCCTCAGTTACTAACCCATCTGTCCCCTACTAACTTCCTAATCCTGCCACGGATATTAGTTCCAGGGCAGTAATTCCCTTTCCAATGTTCCCTTACCCACTCTAAACCACTGTTTGGACACTTGATCCTCAGTGTTTTGGAGGACAAGCAACCTAGAAGGGTCACTAGATCTGTTGTTGCTTGATTTCCTTTGTACTCCTTTGTACTCCTTTGTACTCTCTCTCTCTCTCTCGATAGGCAAATGTCGTCCCGGGTGAAACGCCGATTTTTGTTAAGTTACAGGCTTGCTATCGTTAGCCCAGAGAAAAATCGACACTTGAATGCTGGGAAGTGTTTGTATTATCGCCAAACTAATGTGGTGAAATATCTTAAAATCTCCAAACCAATGGAGCGAAACAGGGAAGGTCCAAAAAGAAATCCCTCTGGCCAAATAGTATAGGGTTAGCATGGTAATTACACAAGCAAATACAGTCAAATGTTATGGCTAGTATATGCTGTACAGTCGCCTACAAAATTACTGGCCTCTCCGTATTATGGAAGTCAAATTAGTACGACAGGATTACCAATGTAGTTTATTATCAATCAGTTGACTTATTAGGTGAATTATCGGCTGCATAACAAACTACTCGCGTAATTCAATCCTAATAACCCTAAGAAGATCCGATACGCATTTCGTTTCTGTTTTCTGGCTGTTATTTGGCGATTTTATTGAGATTAGTAAGGGTATATAGAAATCAGAGGGCTAATTGAGATAGTCATTTCCCTTATAATTCCCACAGGTCCTTCCTAAATTGTATAAAATCGTATAATGATAGCCAGAATAAACTGTCAAAATGCGTCATGATCCGCAAAGGGTTATATTATTTTAATTTACAGAATCACGGAGGGGAACAGAACTGACGTAGGCAACTGTGCATAAGTGGGTGGGCGGTAATGTGATGGGCGGTAATGTGGTGGGCGGTAATGTGGTGGGCGGTAGTGTGGTGGGCGGTAATGTGGTGGGCGGTAGTGTGGTGGGCGGTAGTGTAATGGGCGGTAGTGTGGTGGGCGGTAATGTGGTGGGCGGTAGTGTGGTGGGCGGTAATGTGGTGGGCAGTATTGTGGTAGGCGGTAATGTGGTGGGCGGTAATGTGATAGAGAACTAGGCCCACCTGTTCTATGTGTACTAGCCTATAAAAGCCAGGAGGGTGGGTGTGGCAGTCTAAGTTCTCCTAAGAGGCGTCTGGCCTGTATCCTTTATTTTATTTGTAAATATGTTTTAACCAGTGGTGTATTTTGAGTATTATCTGACTTCATTGATGTACAGTTGCGGCCAATTATTTATAGTTCACTACCCTATGACACAAATGTAAAAGTTAAAGCGTCAACAAATCAAGGATTACTTTTGTCTGTCTAGCTCATCTAATATACTACTACTACTGCTACTACTACTAATACTGCTGCTGCTGCTGCTACTACTACTACTACTACTACGAAAAATAGCTATAATAACATTAATAATGAAATTATATAATATAACTCTTATCTTTCGGACCTTTTGCCATGCGAGAATCTAGGTTTTTAAGATAAAAATCTGATTCGGATTATACCTTTGTCTTTCATACTTCGTCCAAAAGACTGAGTTTTATTTCGTGAGATAAAATTTCCTAACATTCGATATCCTTACTTTCTTCTTGGTGTTTGGTTTGAATGGGTGAAACTTGATTCGGAATTTCATGTTTTTGTAGTGTTCGCTCTTTCAGGCAAAATGTGTTACTGTACCAATTTTTAGTTTGAAAGAGAGGAATTTTAGGTAAGATCACCACAATAAGTCACTATCTAAAATGTTCAACATTTAGTATTTCACGAATATCTAGTCATAAACACTTACATATCTTACTATGCAAGTTACTAAATGTATCAAATTTCCTGTGCATGGAAAGCTAATAGAACTACTTGAGGTTCAGTCATGGGCAAGAGTTTCTGGGTAAATTTGCGGGAACGATTATTATGATACACTGGCGAAATATTTTTAAAAGATGCATGAATGACAAAAATAAATCCTGGCCCAATGTGACCCCTCCAAAATCAAACCAACCTGCAAAATGTTAATATAGGCAAAACAAGTAACTAGAGTGTTCGATTCAGTTTGGGATGGCTTCGAAATCTTAAGACTACGATTTATAACCTACTGTAGGTCCTAGAGTGTATCCGACAATACACAATTTAAGGCAGCTACTGTAATAGAAATGGTGTTAACACTCCCTTCAAGCAGCCAAGTGCTCTTACTCCAACTAAACCTAAGGGCCGCCATACTGCCTTGACTCTTCGCGCCATTTCTTCGCGCCATTTCCCTACCCGTGCCAGGTGTTCCTGCGTTATCTGGCGTTTACAGGTGCCCCCGGGACTCGTGAAAGTACTCCTGGTAAGTAGGAAGGCCGGATGGAGGTTTTTGGGGAGAGAAGAGGGGCGGGGAGGCGAAAAACTGGTAGGGAAAAAAGAAAGATGTTTCTAAGATAAAAATAGCACCTTGGAAATAACTACTAAATCCTTAACGCTTTGAAGCTCTGACGCGTTTTAGCAATTTATTTTGGCTATCATTAGACGATTTTATGCAGGTTAGGAAGTATCTGTGGGTATTAAAAGGGTAAATACTATCTCAATCAACCCTTTGACTTCCATGTACTGTTACTAATCTAAATAAAATCGTCTAATAGTAGCCACAAACAGAACAGAAACGCGTGTTGGAGCTTAAAATGGTTAAGACAATAATTCAAGTTGAGTTATATTAGTTTAAGTTAAGTTAGGATACCTTACCAGGTTTATCTGTGTTATTTTATATTATGATAGCTCTGATGAGGGTAAGTTAAGTAAGAATAAGTAGTGTATAGTTTATTGTGGATGTAATAGGTCAGGTCAGTATAGTTAAGTTGTAGCCCTTATCTCTTTTACTTTAAGTGAGTATCACGAGCCTCTTTAATACCAGCTGATCCGACGTATTGGGGGTTACCGTGTTATTATTATTTGTTTATTTATTTGTTTATTATTTGTTTTAGTTTGTTCCCTTAGACCCCCCTTCAAGCTAAATTTGTATACACAGTTTTTCAGTATATAGCCTACATATCTCGGCCGAAGGCAGCTATACTCCTGAATTGCAGGCTCGCTGTTACTCGCCAAGGGGGAAAAAAAAAAAAAAAAAACACACACACACACACACACACACACACACACACACACACACGCACACACACAATCAGCAAGCGAATTGGGCAGGACGTCTCAACATCGCCAAATTAACGGGGTCTAATTGGCAAAAGGTGTGTGGTCCAAACAGACCCCTCCTCGACTTAGATACAGTAAAAAGTTTTATAGTGTGTTAGGGATCGCTTTACTGCCCTGCTGTTCCTGAGGCAAGCACAGCAGGGACACCACCGTTTATAGGCTGGGGTGGAAAGAGAAAGGAAAAGGGATAGGATGATAAAGTAGAAAAGGGATAGTATGATAAAGAAGATTAGAAAAGGGATAGGATGATAAAGAAGACAAGGGTACATGTTGATAAAGGAGAAAAGAAAAGGAATAGAATGATAAAGAAGAATAGGGATAGGATGATAAAGAATAATATAAGAGGGATAAGCTGATAAAGAAGACAAAGGTATATGTTGATAAAGGAGAAGCCAAAGGGATAGGATGATAAAAGAAGAATAGGGATAGAATGATAAAGGAGAAGAGAAAGGAAATAAGATAATACAGACTAAAAGAGTATCTATATAATATTTTTGATTGTCTGTATGTGTGTTCTTAATAGGCGGCCGCAGTTTTGGACCTGGGGAGCTGAAACTTTGCATGTGGGTGTCAATTGACCTGGGTCAGGTCATAGAGGGGGCGAGGCCACGATCGGAGGTCGTTTCGAGGCCGAAATTGAAAAAACAAAAAACAATGAAAAAAAATTAACAAAAAAATGAAGAAAATGGCCGTTTGCGGCAGAAGGAGGCCTCCGATCGAAAAGGTGTATGGAACGAAAGTTGTTCGCAGCCCCCCAAAATAGGGGTACGGATGAGGTCAGATCCAAAATCGGAGGTCATTTAGCGGCCGAAATCGAGGTCGCCGTTTAATGAGGCACAGCGAGGTCGAGGCCGGTGATTATGGTAGTAGTAGTATTGTGATGATTGTGGTAGTAGTGATTGATGATGGTGATTATGGTAGTAGTAGTGGTGGTAGTAGTGATGGTGATTATGGTGATTACCCGGGCAACGCCGGGTACCCCTGCTAGTATGTTAATAAAGGAGATATGAAAAGGAATGAAGATAATAAAATGGAAAAGGGAACATGATGATAAAGGAGACAAGGAAAGGAATGGGACGATAAAGAAGAATAGGGTCAATAAGGCTGGTTGGTTTTGCTTTCTCATGTTTTCCATGTTCACGTTTTATTAAGTTTCAGTTTGAGAAAATGGTGTTTTAGGGCTATACTCAATTTCAATAAAAATAAATTGCACTAAAATAAAACAAATTAACGACTATACTTAGTTTAGTTATATATCTAAAACTGATCAGCAGTAATTAGTGAAGTGCTATAGAATGTAGTTAAAATATTAAGATCGTAGGATAGTCGTTGACTAATAATTTAAACAAATCCGATGACTACACGCAACACAATCAGTAATCTGAATTAATAAGGCAGCTGACCAAGATATGAATAGGGATTTGACTAATGTTTACATAATGGCACCGGCATTTTTTTATCTTTCTCTCCTTTTTTCTCTTTCCCTGGCTTGTATCCATTCGGCCCCATTCAACCAACTATTTTAAGACGTTTATCGCCATCCAGGTGTCCATTTTTTTCCTGGCGAGCGATAGCGAGCCATCATTGTATGGAAAAATCCGGCTTTTCCGGAAACATTTTTCTATCGAAAAATGTACACATTTAGCTTGCTGTCAAAACAAAAATATATATATGCTGGCTCGCTACCGCTCGCCAGGAAAATATTGACACCTGGATGGGGGGTAAACGTCTTAAAACAGTAGGCTGAATGGGGCCGAATGGATACAAGCCAAAGAGAGAGGAAGAGAAAGAGAAAAAAGCGAGGTGGGCTCCCTTAAGATGATTTATTGGTCCCAATCAACGGTTTGGTATCAGGCGTCCAAGCACATTATCTATATATAATTACTTCACTCCTTTATTCAAGATAACTAAGTAACGCCATTAATCCTGTTCCGTCCCATTAATTTGGCAATTATAAAGCGTTTCGCCGCATAATACTGTAGGTATCGACGTCTTTCCTGGCGAGCAACAGTTAGCCTGCAACTTTTGGCCAGACCATTATTCTGATTACAGATGCACAATATTAGGTGGAAAGGGTCTGAGGGGCGTTATATTTGTATTTATATATTTATTTATCCATTATTTTTGTTATACTGTATTTATTCTTACTTATATATTTTGTTTAGTATTTGTTTTAGGTTGAAAGGTGTCTGGAGAAGAGGTTTTGTTTTTAGGCTAGGGGATACACACACACACATATACATTGTTCAATAAGGGCAAAACCAATCAAACCCAACAATGATAATTACATAAAATATAATAACCTCCAAGACAATAAGGTGATGAACAGGTATAGTCCCACTATAGGCAGCTTGGGACGAGGCGGCCAAGCATACCAGCCTTTGACTGCAATAGGTCACCTGGTATTAAGGGGGGTCACCGGCTTGTTTTATCTTTATCTCCTTTTCTCTCTTTCCCTGGCTTGTATCCATTCGGCCCCATTCAGCTAACTGTTTTAAGACATTTATCCCCATCCAGTTGTCGATTTCTTCCTGGCGAGCGATAACGAGCCAGCATTGTATGGAGAACTCCGGCTTCGGCGGAGAAATTTTTCTATCGAAAAATGTACAAATTTAGCTTGCTGTCAAAACAAATATATATATATATATATATACTGTATATGCTGGCTCGCTACCGCTCGCCAGGAAAATATTGACACCTGGATGGGGATAAACGTCCTTAAACAGTATGCTGAATGGGGCCGAATGGATAAAAGCCAAAAAGAGAGGGAGAGAAAGAGAAAACAAGCGAGGTGGGCTCCCTTAAGGGGGTGTCTTCCAATTAACAGTCCTATTGTTTTACGTAATAACACCTATATTTTTTGCTAATTCGAGGGTAGTATTTATCCTCACCTTATTTATTTATATTAGCGATTATAGAACGTTCCACTCCAATTTAGGTATTAATGTTATCCTGGCAAGCGATAGCGAGCCTGCAAAATGTACACATATAGTTTAAAGGGGGGTCATGGTTGGGGGGGGGGGGGGGGTAGCAAAAAGGGAGGATTTATTTATTTACTTATATATGTATTTATTTATTATTTGTTTTTTATCTTGAAGATTATAAAAGGGTGGAAGGGAGGGGGGGGGGGTAAAAATAGTGTGAACGCGAATAATTTGTGCCACCATGCAGATATCACACGTCGGCTTCTTGGTATCGAGCAGCCAAGTGTCGGGGCCTTTGACTGCAGTAGTTCAGGTGGAATTATGGAGTGTCTTCCAATTAACAGTCCTATCATATTACTTAATAACACCTTTAATTGTTGTTCAATCAAGGGCGGTCTTTATTTTCACCCTCTTTATTTGTATTAGCAAGTATAGAACGTTCCACTCCACAGGGTAAACAAAAAATAAAGGCAACAAAAAAGAAAGAAAGAGGATAATTTTGTGGGTGAAGACAATGGGGTAAGACGGGAGTCACAGGTTTATCACTCCGGCATCACACTCCAGCCAACACTTGGTCTTGCCTGGGATCTTATCGTGCAGGATCTTATTTGTATTCAGATCTAGAAGAACACCATCTAGATCTAGATCCTGCAGTTTAGAGGAGACTGATAAAAAGCGGTGGCGTGTTACGTCTAGCCTAGAGCGTAGGGTCCTATTTACCGAATTTCTTATCCGGTTGTATTGCTCTACTGTCATGACCCTCTCCCTAGAGCGGTATTCCAGGGACAGCAGCATGCATTTACCTCCCGTCTCCCTCTCCACAGCCAGAGCCAGGTTCCCTAAGGCTACAGCCAGACCACGGGGATCGGTGTCGGGGGCTATGTCGTTGCCCCCGATGAGCAAATAGGTATAAAGAGGCTGGTATAATATCAGCCTACCCCACTTGACGGAGGACTTAAGACTATCGATGCTATCCCCGGGCACCCCAAAGTATCTAAACTGGAACCGCCGATCCCCGCTCGCTCCCCTGTAATCCACAGGGCCCTGGTCTGCTGCTCTCAATCGAGTCACGTAGGAGTGGCCGAATACCGCAATGCGGTCTTCTCGGCCACTACCTGCTCCGGGTTAAATGAAAGTCCTATACCCCCAGGATCCTTGGATCTGCAACCTCCAACAACATTGCCTTTGCTCATAATACCTAGCTAACTATAAGAAATTTAAACTGTGGGTCAAAGTCCCGGGTCTGGGCACCAATATGGCGGATTTGAAGAAGCTGAGTTTACTCTACCTAGACTGAAAAGGTCCACTCATATAAAATGTAAATGAATAACAAATACCGGGAGTGTAACTCACTATTAAATCACCATAGAAAAGTTGTAGTTAGGTAATGTAGAAATATTGATGGATGGTAGGCAAATGGCTACTTCTCGAACACTATTGGTTGTTTACATCGAAGGGACCACGAGGGCGCACCTTAACAAAAAAGGGAATAGGTTAATTAATATTGAAGAGATTTAAATCATGATGATATGGCTTAGCTTGTCGGTCTGTCAGTCAGTTGGATGAAGTTATATGATGAGAGCTGGATGAAAGCCGGAACGAAGGTCGCGGCGAACTTAAGAGTGGAGGTAGTGTTGCCTCGATGATGGACAAAGGAGCTCTCGCGCAAGGCGTCTCGTCCGAGAGGTCATCGTCTTTACGCTACGAATCTAGCGGATACTGCTAAGTTTGTAGCGGATATCTAGCGGTAACTATCATTCCGCTTTTATAATATTACGACATGGCTATATGATAATCGTCATATATGCATTCCTAAAGACTCGTAAATACTATACTTTCGAATAATAGGCCTTATTTAACTTATTAACCCTTGGAATCCGGGAGGCCTCATATGAGGCAAAATGTGCGGCTAAAAAGTCGCCGATATAATCATCAGAACTCGGCAACCACGCAACGTAGCGATGTCATCTCAACGGCAGTCTACAGACAAGAAAACGTTCTACAATTTGCAAAAAAATTGACTGCTCTAGGTGGTCTCAATCAGTAGCTACTGAATTATGAAGTTTGAAAATACCAAACTTCATATGAGGCCCCCCGGATCCCAAGGGTTAAGCTTACATACTTACATACTGTACATACTGTACTGTTACATACTGTACATAGGGTATGATACATAGAAAACGTATGTTATACCACTAACTATCGTGAATCCACGATAGGGATTAATGTTTTCCTGGTGAGCGATACCGAACCTGGAGTAAACCGGGCTACGCATATAGTTTGAAGGGAAACCTGGGGGGGAGGGGGTTAAGTTTAGCACACAAAAATTTTGGTTTGGGGACGCATTTTGTTTTTAGCTTGAAGATGATATGAGGGGGGAGATATAAATTGTCATCATCATCACCTCCGACGCCTTATTTCTCCCCCGCTAAAGGATGGCCATGACAGAAACGCCTCCAGGCTACTTTGTCCAGAGATGCTTCCTTTACCTGTGCCACAATGCCCCTTCCGCTATGTGGAAGTTTGTCCTCAATATATTTTTTCCACTTTCTTTTCCCATATCATAGGTGATCTTCCACTACTAGCTGCTCCACTCACCTGACTCCCATATATCTTTCTTGGCATTCTGTCATCATCCATTTTCTGAACATGACCATACCACCTCAAAGTACTTCTCTAGATCCACTCAACCACTCCACATTCAATGCCCAAAGCTTGCTCTTCTATTCCAAAGGGCTAATACACTTCCCTATTACTTGTCCCATCTAGCCTATTCATGCCAGCTGCCATTCTGAAAATGCTCATCTCCACAGCTCTCAATTTGGAGAGGTCCTCGTCACTTGCTGTCCATGTCTCACTGCTATACAAGAGTGTTGGGAGCAGCGCAATGTTTCTCAGTGACGTTTTAACTTCTTGCCTAACCATTCTTCATTTCAGAATACAATCAAGTTCTTCGATTACCTTACTTCCTTGCATTTTCTCTTTTATCTCACTCTCCATTTCACCATATTTGCACTGTACAGCTCCCAAATACTTTAAACTTTCAACCTCTTTCCACTACTTCATTTCTCATTTATATTTTACAACTTTTCTCATGTTCTTTCTTAATTCTATATTTTGCCTTAAAATCCAAGCTTTCATGCATTCTTCTCTCAAACACCATTACCTTACATTTCCCTACATTGACCTTTAACTTTCTTTTTTCGCATACCCTGTCAAAGTCTGTGACCACTCTCTGATGTTCTTCCGTTTTCCGCCAACAGAACTGCATCGTTCGCATATAGGCATGTTAACATTTTCAACTCTCTTCCCTCTGATTCCAGCCTAGCTCCTATACCCATTGATCCCGCCCTACATTCTCTAATCACTCCATCCATGTATATATTGAACAACCAAGGTGACATGACACATCCCTCTCCTACTCCTACATTGACCTCAAATCAATCACTTAGCTTATCTCTTACCTTCACAATTGCCATTGTATTCCTATAAAATTATTTTACTGCCATTAGTAAGTGTCCTTCCACACCATTTACTGTTAACACAACCCACAGACCCTCCCAATCTATTTTGTTGTAGTTTTTTTTTCAAATCCATGAATGGTGCATAGAGTTTTATGTTCTTGGCCAAATACTTCTCTACCAACAAATGTATTGAGGCTATTTGGTCAAAGTAGCCCCTGCCCTTTCTGAAACCTCCCTGCTCTTCGCTCTGTTACTACTCTTGTGTATACCTTTCCGGGTATGCTAAGCAAGCTAATTCCCTTATAACTTATACACTCCTCTTTACTACCTTTCCGGGTATGCTAAGCAAGCTAATTCCCTTATAACTTATACACTCCTCTTTACTACCTTTCCGGGTATGCTAAGCAAGCTAATTCCCTTATAACTTATACACTCCTCTTTACTACCTTTCCGGGTATGCTAAGCAAGCTAATTCCCTTATAACTTATACACTCCTCTTTACTACCTTTCCGGTATGCTAAGCAAGCTAATTCCCTTATAACTTATACACTCCTCTTTACTACCTTTCCGGGTATGCTAAGCAAGCTAATTCCCTTATAACTTATACACTCCTCTTCACTACCTTTCACTCAAACCGTAAACAGCGAGTTGTGATAAATGGTGAAGAATCTGATAGGTGCAAAGTAAATAGTGGCGTTCCCCAGGGTTCGGTATTGGGTCCTATTCTTTTTATAATTTACATAAACGACTTAGACGAAGGAATAGAATGCAAAGTTTCGAAATTTGCTGACAATACAAAAATTACTAATAAAGTAGCCTCAACCGTACATTGGCAAAAACTGCAAGGTGACCTAGACACTTTAGTTAACTGGGCAGAAAAATGGCAAATGAAATTCAACATAGAAAAATGCAAAGTATTACACATCGGTAGTAACAACACTAAAAAAGATTACTCAATGAATAACATTCAACTATCAAATTCAAATAATGAAAAGGATCTGGGAGTTATAATATCAAGTGACCTGAAGCCGAGTAAACAGTGTACAGAGGTAATAAAAACTGCTAATAAATTGGTGGGTTTCATTGGCAGAACATTCAAATTCAAATCAGAAAAAATCATACTTACTCTATTCAACTCATTGGTGCGTCCCCATCTCGAATGTTGCGTGCAATTCTGGTCACCATACTACAGAAAGGACATAAATAAACTTGAAAAGGTGCAACGCAGGGTCACTAAAATTATACCTAGATTGCGTAATAAACCGTACGAAGAGCGCTTAAAAGAACTAAATTTGTTTAGCTTAACAAAGCGCATAATGAGAGGTGACCTAATAGAGGTGTTCAAAAAGTTTCAAGGGTTTCAGCAACCTAAATGTAAGCGAATTATTTACGATTAATCAAGCAAACACGAGAAACAATGGTTATAAGATTATAGACAAGCGTTTTCATTTTCATGAGGCGAAGCATTTCCTCTTCAACCGTGTTGTGAATAATTGGAACAGACTACCCTCGAACATTGTAAACTGTAATACTGTCGAAACATTTAAGAACCATCTGGATAAACACATGGCAAATAACCCACTATTAAAGCTTTATAGTATTCTTTCTTGACACTCAGAAATTGTTCACTAATCTTCTTCCCATATTCCTCATGTGCCTTCCTTTTAGCGTCTTGTGTTGTTCTCTTCACTCTTTGTTTCAAATTCGTATATTCTTGTTTCCTCACATCTCTAGTTTATATAAGTATATTCTTTTGCAGCATACTCTTTCGTAAGTCTTTCTGCTTTTGTCATTATGTCTTCTATTTATTTGCTGAACCATAAATTGTGTTAAAGTGATTAATTTGTGCCACTATGCATAATATATGACACGTCGGTTTCTTGGTATCGAGCAGCCAAGCATCCCGGCCTTTGAGTGGAGGAGGTGAGGTGGAATTAAGTGGTGTCTGCAATTTCATTAGCGGGCTGGCTCCACTGACTGGGACCTGACCTGGCCTGACCTGACCTGGCACACATACAGATTGACACACAGATGGGTGGATAGATAGATGGATGGATGGATACACACGGATAGGTAGACAGAGAGAAACAAATAGGTGGATGGATGGATGGATGATGTATGGATAGAAAGACAGACACGGATAGGTAGAAAGAGAAAAACAAATAGGTGAATAGATAGATGGATGGATGGATAGACACGGAAAGGTAGACAGAGAAACATAACCGTGAATAGCCAGACAGATAGACAAACAGTTAGTTAGATAGATTGTTAGACGGACAGATAAAATTCAGACAGACAGACCATAACATTCAAGTAGTCTTTAACCATTTCCAAAATCCTTAAAATGGGGAAAGGAAAGATGGGGGAGTAGTACTCTACAAACTCACACTCTCTCTCTCTCTCTCTCTCTCTCTCTCTATATATATATATATATATATATATATATATATATATATATATATGTATCTCCCCCCGAAACAACTTTTTTCGGATGATCCCTATCAACAAGCAGAAAAAGAAGAACAACAAGATTGAGACGCAAGGTAATGATGGCAAGAATGTTGGATTAAGGAGAAATTTCCACTTGATGGAATTTTTCTGGGCCCCTTTTCCCTCATGTTTAGCCCCATTGTTTTTGATAATTTAAGATGTTCGTTTTTGGCGATTTTAAGAACCTTTGCCCCATTTCTGTCCATTTTAAGACTTTTCGTGCCATTTAGGTGTCGATTTATTCCTGGCGAGCGATAGCAAGCCTGTAGTATAAGAATAACCGGCCTTCGGCCGGGATGTGCACAAATTTATCCTGAAAGGGGGTCCAGAAGGTGTATTTTTAAAAACAGTTAGCTGAATGGGGCCGAATGGATACAAGCCAAAGAAAGAGAGAACAGGAGAGAACGATAAAAAAAAGCTGGTGACCCCCCTTAAGGAAAATCGGTTGGTGGACAGATAGGATATGCACCAAGGAAGAAGTGATTCCATTTTGGCGGCGATTGGTAAAGGGCATACCTCCGCCAGTGTAGGTGTAGGTACGCGCTCTCCCGAGTGCCCCTCTAGTTTGATTAATGAGTTTATTCCTTCTCGAGAATTAAGAGTGGATTTCCAGCTGAAAACCTAACTCAAAAGTGAACAAACATTATTAATAAAACTTGTCTGTGATAAGGTTTAAGCATTTCACAGCAAAGTTCATGTTAGATTGGTAGTTTTGTATTGTACTGTACTGCTTAGTGCTGAACTGTCTTTTTGACTGAAAAAATTTGTGAAACAATTATTGGAGGGACGCATTCGGGGTGGCGTGTGGAATAAATGTAGCCAATTAGTATCACGACACAGACACACTCATTATGATGCCAAGTATATTTAGAAGACCTACACAATAGCCAACCCTTTCAAGATTATGACGCATTTTGACAGTTTATTCTGGCTATCATTAGACGAGTTTATACAGTTAATGCCCCTTTCCCACATTTGCGATTTCATACGATTTTCATCGCCGACACCCATAAATTGGCACATTCGTGACATGTCGGACAACAATCGTATACCCTCGCATAATAATCGTATGACTCGCAAGGCCTCGCATGGGCCCTCGCAGGTCATCGCAAATGTTCGGTTTGTTCAAACTTTTGGACGAGGACTCACGAGGGTTCGTAGCCCTCGCAAGCATCGTTGAACATCGCAGAAAGATCTGAGAGGCCCTCGGGGATCATCGACGACATCGGCGAGACATCGCGGAGGGTTTCTCACAAAAAAAAACTTTGCAACGCTGCATGGCGGCTCGCCGATGCTCTCAGATGGTCTGAGAACATCGACGATGCACAAGAGTCATCGGCGATTTCCTCGTCGATTAGTCGTCGACGTGCGCACAAGTACTCGCCGAGAGTATACCCGCCAGGGGTATGCTCCGCACGAGGCATGCGAAGGGCCTTGCGACGTCGCGGAATGCTCAAGACACACCTGCCGAGGCCAAAGAGCACCTTCGGCGAGGTGGGTAAAAAAAAATGATTAGGCCTATAGTGAACCTGTCAACCCTTTTTTCTATGCACCTCTCGTGGGGGGTTCACCTGGGTTTTTTTCTCTTTCTCTCCTTTTCTCTCTTTCTCTGGTTTGTATACATTCAGCCCCATTCAGCCAACTGGTTTAAGACGTTTATCCCCATCCAAGTATCGATATCTTCCTGGCAAGCGATAGCGAACCAGCATTATATGGAGAAATCCGGCTTTGCCGAAGACATTTTTCTATCGAAAAATGTACAAATTTAGCTTGCTCTCAAAACAAAAATATATATATGTTGGCTCGCTACCGCTCACCAGGAAAATATTGAAACCTGGATGGGGGTAAACGTCTTAAAACAGTAGGCTGAACGGGGCCGAACGGATACAAGGCAAAGAGAGAGGGAGAGAAATAGAAAAAATAAATAAACGAGGAGAGAGGGAGAGAAAGAGAAAACTAAAAAAGGCGAGGTGGGCTCAATTTTTAAGCCTTAAGGGGAGGCTTTTAGTTTGTTCCCTAGACCTCCATCAAGCGTAAATTGTGTACGAATCCCATAATTTCCATCGGTATTGTAGACTCAAGTATGGTACTGTAGTTCAGTGCTTTAGTCAAATTAATTTTAATGGTAGTTACGTAGGCTGTTTAAGGGTGTCATAGAAATATAGAATGCCGTGATTTGATTTCTATGTATGGGTTTTTTCTAGATTCAATTTCACAAGGAAGTGATTGACTTTATTAAAGTAATGCATGTTGTACTTTGCTGTGCACGATATCTAGTGCCATAGATTCTTGGATTAACCCTTAGAAGATACGATTACGCATTTTGTTCTGTTTTCTGGCTATTATTAGTCGATTGTATTCAAATTAGGGAGAGTATGGGGAAGTCAGAGGGTTAAGGGGGGTGACCTGTTTTTGTTCTGTCCTTTTCTATCTTTCTCTGGCTTGTATCCATTTGGCCCCATTCAGCCTACTGTTTTAAGACGTTTATCCCCATCCAGGTGTCAATTTTTTACTGGTGAGCGGTAGCGAGCCAGCATATTTTTTATTTTTGTTTGACAGCAGGCTAAATTTGTACATTTTTCGATAGAAACATTTCTCCGGCAAAGCCGGATTTCTTCATATAATGCTGGCTCGCTATCGCTCGCCAGGAAGAAATCGACACATAGATGGGGATAAACGTTTTAAAATAGTTGGCTAAATGGGGCCGAATGGATACAAGCCAGAGAAAGAGAGAAGAGGACAGAAATAACAAAAAGCAGGTCACCTCCCTTATGCCCCTTTCCCACATTTGCGATTTCATACAATTTTTATCGCCGTCACCCATAAATTGGCACATTCGTGACATGAAATGTCGGACAACAATCGTATACCCTCGCATGGGCCCTCGCGGGTCATCGCAAATGTTCGGTTTGTTCAAAATTTTGGACGAGGACTCACGAGGGTTCGTAGCCCTCGCAAGCATCGTCAAACATCGCAGAAAGATCTGAGAGGCCCTCGGGGATCATCGACGACATCAGCGAGACATCGCAGAGGGTTTCTCATAAAAAAAAACTTTGCAACGCTGCAGGGCGGCTCGCCGATGCTCTCAGATGGTCTGAGAACATCGACGATGCACAAGAGTCATCGGCGATTTCCTCGTCGATTAGTCGTCGACGTGCGCACAAGTACTCGCCGAGAGTATACCCGCCAGGGGTATGCTCCGCACGAGGCATGCGAAGGGCCTTGCGACGTCGCGGAATGCTCAAGACACACCTGCCGAGGCCAAAGAGCACCTTCGGCGAGGTGGGTAAAAAAAAATGATTAGGCCTATAGTGAACCTGTCAACCCTTTTTTCTATGCACCTCTCGTGGGGGGTTCACGTGTTTTTTTTTCTCTTTCTCTCCTTTTCTCTCTTTCTCTGGTTTGTATCCATTCAGCCCCATTCAGCCAACTGGTTTAAGACGTTTATCCCCATCCAAGTATCGATATCTTCCTGGCAAGCGATAGCGAACCAGCATTATATGGAGAAATCCGGCTTCGCCGGAGACATTTTTCTATCGAAAAATGTACAAATTTAGCTTGCTCTCAAAACAAAAATATATATATGTTGGCTCGCTACCGCTCACCAGGAAAATATTGAAACCTGGATGGGAGTAAACGTATTAAAACAGTAGGCTGAACGGAGCCGAACGGATACAAGGCAAAGAGAGAGGGAGAGAAATAGAAAACAAACAAAAAACGAGGAGAGAGGGAGAGAAAGAGAAAACTAAAAAAGGCGAGGTGGGCTCAATTGTTAAGCCGTTACGCAAACATTGAGCCCACCTCGCTGGGGGTTTTTTCTTTTTCTCTCCCTCTCTCCTCTTTTTTGTTTTCTATTTCTCTCCCTCTCTCTTTGCCTTGTATCCGTTCGGCCCCGTTCAGCCTACTGTTTTAAGACGTTTACCCCCATCCAGGTTTCAATATTTTCCTGGTGAGCGGTAGCGAGCCAACATATATATTTTTTGTTTTGAGAGCAAGCTAAATTTGTACATTATTTGATAGAAAAATGTCTCCGGCGAAGCCGGACATTGCCAATCTCCGAATTAAGGGGAGATGGGTCGTTTTTCTGGTCCCCTTTCTTCCTCATGGTTAACCCCATTAGTTTTCATATTTTATGACGTTCGGCCCATTAGTTTGGCGATTTTAAGATAAATTTGTACATTTTCGACGAGTTGGGTTGGGTATGAGGGGGGATCTGCTTGGTGTGGGCCAATCGGCACTCTGCAGACCCCGTAATCTTGTGTCGATCTCTGACCGTTTTGGTGAGGTCAGTCCTCAAGGCATTAGTGAGTTGGGTCTATAATTAGGCATTGTAATTGGGGTTGGGTGTGACAGGATCTGCCTTGTGGGGGCCGATCGGCTTTCTGCAGACTCCCGTTTTCTTATGTTCTTATGTTTTTGCCATGAAATATATGCAAAAGGTTTTTGGATAATCTCGCCGAGGTATTCGCCGAACCATCGCTTAATTCGCCGAAGACGTCGCAGAACATACGCCGAGGATTCGTTCATCCTTCGCATTATTTCGCAATATTTTATTCAAATGTGACAGTTCTTGCGAGGACGTCGGCGAACCATCGCTCAATTTGCCGATGAAATTGCATAATGTCGCCGATTCCGTCTTACTCATCGGCGACATCGTCGCCGAGTGTAAACTTGTTAACGGTTTTTAACGGTCAAAATCGTAGACGTCGCACACATTCCTTGCGAATTGACAAGACTACGTCCTCGACGACGAAAATCGTATGAAATCGCAAATGTGGGAAAGGGGCATTAATAGAGATACTCTTTACCCTTATAAATGTCCACAGATCCTTCCTATGCCCCTTTCCCACATTTGCGATTTCATACGATTTTCGTTGCCGAGGACGTAGTCTTGTCAATTCGCAAGGAATGTGTGCGACGTCTGCGATTTTGACCGTTAAAAACCGTTAACAAGTTTACACTCGGCGACGATGTCGCCGATGAGTAAGACGGAATCGGCGACATTATGCAATTTCATCGGCAAATTGAGCAATGGTTCGCCGATGACCTCGGCAAGAACTGTCACATATGAATAAAATATTGCGAAATAATGCGAAGGATGAACGAATCCTCGCGTATGTTCTGCGATGTCTTCGGCGAATTAAGCGATGGTTCGGCGAATACCTCGGCGAGATTATCCGAAAACTTTTTGCATATATTTCATGGCAAAAACATAAGAACATAAGAAAATGGGAGTCTGCAGAAAGCCGATCGGCCCACACAAGGCAGATCCCTGTCACACCCAACCCCAATTACAAGGCCTAATTATAGACCCAACTCACTAATGCCTTGAGAACTGACCTCACCAAAACGGTCAGAGATCGACACAAGATTATGGGGTCTGCCGAGCGCCGATTGGCCCAGACCAAGCAGATCCCCCCTCATACCCAACCCAACTCGTCGAAAATGTACAAATTTATCTTAAAATCGCCAAACTAATGGGCCGAACGTCATAAAATATGAAAACTAATGGGGTTAACCATGAGGAAGAAAGGGGACCAGAAAAACGACCCATCTCCCCTTAATTCGGAGATTGGCAATGTCCGGCTTCGCCGGAGACATTTTTCTATCAAATAATGTACAAATTTAGCTTGCTCTCAAAACAAAAAATATATATGTTGGCTCGCTACCGCTCACCAGGAAAATATTGAAACCTGGATGGGGGTAAACGTCTTAAAACAGTAGGCTGAACGGGGCCGAACGGATACAAGGCAAAGAGAGAGGGAGAGAAATAGAAAAAAACAAAAACCGAGGAGAGAGGGAGAGAAAAAGAAAACAAAAAACAGCGAGGTGGGCTCAATGTTTGCGTTAAAGAACTCTTTGGTTGTGGTGGAACTGGGCCCCGACAAACGACCACCGGGGGTTGAACTGGGGGTCCATTATTCCCTTGGGTCGCCACTACTTATCTGTGGGTCTGGGAGCTGTTTATATCGCACATACAGAACCTTCAATAACGCGGGGAATGGGGACTATTGGAATCATTATGTGCCACAGTAAAGGGAATAATCAATGATGCCACCGTTTATATCGCACACACAGAACCTTCAATAACGCGGGGAATGGGGACTATTGGAACCATTATGTGCCACAGTAAAGGGAATAGTCAATGATGCCACCGTTTATATCGCACATACAGAACCTTCAATAACGCGGGGAATGGGGACTATTGGAACCATTATGTGCCACAGTAAAGGGAATAGTCAATGATGCCACCGTTTATATCGCACATACAGAACCTTCAATAACGCGGGGAATGGGGACTATTGGAACCATTATGTGCCACAGTAAAGGGAATAGTCAATGATGCCACCGTTTATATCGCACACACAGAACCTTCAATAACGCGGGGAATGGGGACTATTGGAACCATTATGTGCCACAGTAAAGGGAATAATCAAAGATGCCACCGTTTTGAAGGGATAAATTTGCATGATTGAGTCCCCGTATCGACATCAAGGAACTAGTGGCTGTTTTATGGTCTATTCATTCATTTATCCATTTGTTTTTTAGTTTCCTCGCTAGACCTCCCTTAAACTTAGAAAAACACCCCCTAGATCCCCCCCTCAGGATAAATCTATACATTTTTTCGGTAGAAAAATGTCCCTGCCAAAGGCCGGTTCCTCTTATAATTACAGGCTCGCTATCGCTCGCCAGGAAAAAAATAGACACCTAAATGACACGATAGGTCTTAAACCTGACAACAAAATGGAGCTAAAGGTGCTAAAATCGCCATAGTAATAGGCCGAACGTCTTAAAATGTTAAAACTAATAGGGTAAACACGAGGGAGAAAGGGGTCCAGAAAAACGACCCATCTCCCCTTAAATAATAATGATAGTGTGAATTGTGCATGGCCTTTGTTATACCGCAACCATGACGTGTCCGATACTACTCAGTTGTTGTTTTTGTTTTCTTTTTCAGCTGACGATAAATTGAATCCCTTAGCAGCTAATTTATTGATACTTAATGGAAAACTATGAAACCACTATGTCTCTGCATCATATTAAGAGCAAATTTATATAATTAGCACCATATTTCACTACAAAAACTTCAAAATAACTGATAAGTCTTGATGGGAACTTTGCAATTTACCGCCAGTTGAAAAGAAACAGAGTATAGGTTCGGAGTCCTTTATGAGATTCAAATTATGTTAACGAAGAGCCTGTTATTTTATCAGTACTACTTCCATTTTGGCGTTATATGGTAGTTGTTGGAACAGACACCTTGAAACACAAATATATTGACCAATTGACCACTTGCGAGTTTGGGTCTCTAAGGAAGTTGGAGCTGTAGACATCGATATTTAGCCGAATTACCAACTAAAATATGATTGTATTGCATTTATAAAAACATAAAACCCAATTCAACATACTTTTTAGCCATCAGAAACATGCATTATGTTTGCATTTATATTTACTATCGATGTCTACAACTCCAACTTCCTTATAGCCTAAAACTCGCAAGTGGTCAATTACTCAATAATGTACTACTAAATGTTTGCGGTTACCACACTCGGACATGAATGATCAGATACAGTTCTCTGTGTGTCGCCACCTTAAGGGGGATGGCCCGCTTTTCTGAACCACTTTCTCCCTCATGTTTAGCCCCATTAGTTTTCAGATGTTAAGATGTTTGCCCCATTAGTTAGTCGATTTTAAGACCTTTCGCCCCATTTCTTCGTCAATATTTAGACCTTTCGTGCTATTTAGGTGTCAATTTTTTTTCCCTGGCGAACGATAGTGAGCCTGTAATGTTGGAAAAACGGCCTTCGGTCGGGACTTTTTCTACCGAAAAATGTACAAATTAATCTAGAAGGGGGATCTAATGGATGTTTTTTTAAATTTGATGGAGGTCTAGGGAGGAAACTAGAAAAATAATGAATACATGCAAAAATCGCCCAAAAAGTGAACCATATCGCCTTAAGCCGGTATAACACGAGCGCATTTTCCCTCAACATTTATCCTCAACACTAGTCTGGCAGCTTATGAGGTCAATAGTTAAAATATTTCGGTCACCTAATTTCATCCATCATCAGTCTAGTTCCCAATACCAGTGTAAGATATTCCAGAAATGTTGCAAGAAATATGTTGATCATCGAATGTTGACTATAAAAGCTCTCGTGTGACTTACGGCTTGGTCACGGCCATCTCCAACCTTTGACTGTAAGGTCATGACAGGGGTTTGCATGACGTTATGGGGGGTCACCGGCTGTTTTATCTTTCTCTCCTTTTATCTCGTTTCCTGGCTTGTATCCATTCGGCCCAATTCAGCCAACTGTTTTAGGACGTTTATCCCCATCCAGGTGTCGATTCCTTCCTGGCGAGCGATAGCGAGCCAGCATTGTATGGAGAAATCCGGCTTCGCCGGAGAAATTTTTCTATCGAAAAATGTATAAATTCAGCTTGCTGTCAAAACAAAAATATATATATGCTGGCTCGCTACCGCTCGCCAGGGTAATATTGACACCTGGATGGGGGTAAGCGTCTTAAAACAGTAGGCAGAATGGGGCCGAATGGATACAAAGAGATACAAAGAGAGAGGGAGAGAAAGATACAAAAAAGCGAGGTGGGGTCCCTTAAGGCCTCATAACAGCCCCTCGTGAAGCTCCTGCATGACTTTAACCTGTTGACCTCTCCTCTTGTTTCTTGAAGTGTTTGTGGAGAAAGGTTTCACACCATTTCCCTCTCATTTATCACCTTAGTCATCACTTTTATTTTTATTTTATTTTTATATGCGGATGAGGGAGACAAAAGGCAAAACTGCCTGTGACGAGTGCCTCCCCCAGAGTTGAAATAATGACAGGGCCAAAATCAAGGAATGTTCGGGTCAAAATATGTGGACACACGGAGTTTGAAGCAATTCAAGTCATAGGATGAGGGAAAGATAGATTCAGAGAGAGAGTTTCAGCTCAGCTGTTGAATAGAAGAAAGATTGGGAGTATCGTTTCACTCTTGGGTTGGAGAGTTGCACAGACTAGGGGTGGGATTGTGTTGCAAGACGGGTAAGTACGTAGAGGAAGTGGTATACAATGAGAGAGCTCTGAGGAACACTGATTATTGTAATAGCGATAGAATAGTGAGAGAGATGCAACATTGTGGCGAAGCAAGAGAGATTGCAGAGAATCGGTGATTGAACGGGAGTTAATGAGACAAAAGGCTTTCTTTTCTACTTTGTCCAAAAGTGCTGTGTGAAAGGATCATCCCCACATATGTAAACAATGCTCAATACAAAGGCGCACTGTGCCCCTGTACAGAGCAAGAAGCTGTGCACGGGTAAAGAACTCCTTGAGGCAGTTGAGGACACCCAGCTTCTGGGAAGCCGTTTTAGCAAGAGTGGTAATATGGTATTTCCAAGTGAGTTCAGAAGAAAAAGAGACACCGAGAATACGTTTTTATATTTGTCTTCGTTTTCTTCTTGGTTTTCCTCTTCTTCGTATTCTTCTTGTCTTCATCGCCGTTTTCCTCTTCGTTGTCTTCCTGTTCTAATTTTACTTCTTAGCAATCTTTTTTTTTTCCTTTTTCTTGTTGTTGTGGGTGTTGTTCTCGTAGATTATGGGACACAGATGTTCCACACGCCTGTATGATAGAGAATGAAATGCTTGGTTGTTTGCATCAAGTTAACGGGAAGTATTCGTTTTTTCTTAACCCCCTTCTCCTTCTGTTTAGCCCCATTAGTTTTCAAATCTTAATATATTCGTCCATTTCTTTGTCAATATTATGACCTTTCGTGCCATTTAGATGTCGATTTATTCCTGGTAAGCGATTGCGAGCCTATATTTTAGGAGGAACCGGTATTTATCTCGAAGGGTGATCTTTGGGATGGTGTTTTTTTAAGCTTGGTAGAGGTCTAGGGAGCAAACTAAAACAAATATGAATACCGGTATTAGGTAATACCGGTATTAGGTACCTGTATTACCTAATACCGGTATTAGGTAATACCGGTATTAGGTAATAAAAACATAAATAAACTACTAAAATAACGTCTCCTTAAGGCCTCGTAGCAGCCCCATTTTTTGCTCTTTCTCTCCCTCTCTCTTTGGCTTGTAGGCTATCCATTCGGCCCCATTCAGCCTACTACTGTTTTAAGACGTTTACCCCAATCCATGTGTCAATATTTTCCTGGCGAGCGGTAGCGAGCCAGCATATATATATTTTTGGTTTTGACAGCAAGCTAAATTTGTACATTTTTCGATAGAAAAATTTCTCCGGCGAAGCCGGATATCTCCATACAATGCTGGCTCGCTTTCGCTCGCCAGGAAGAAATCGACACCTGAATGGGGATAAACGTCTTAAAACAGTTGGCTGAATGGGGCCGAATGGATACAAGCCAGGGAAAGAGAGAAAATGGGAGAAAGATAAAACGAAAAAAGCCGGTGACCTCCCTTAAGGCCTCGTAACTGCGCCTTCCTCGTGAAACTCCAGCCTCACTCCTTGTATAACCTGTCGTCTCTCCTCCCTCTATCGTTAATGGAGGTTGGTAGTGGTGGGCAGTTTCAGACGTTTTGACACCTCTTCGCGAGCTTGTAACGCACTTTTTTATACCTCAGTCGGGAAAGCAATGGGTGATTAAAAAGCCTCCACCCGACTCTTAACCCTTTGACGCGTATAACGCATTTTGACAGTTTATGCTTGCTATCATTAGACGATTTTATGCAATTTAGAAAAGATTTGTGGGAATTAATAGGGTAACCGATTTCCATATACCCTTCCTAATCTAAATAAAATCTTCAAATGATAGCCAGAATATACTGCCAAAACACGTCATGATCCTCAAAGGGTTATTCATATTTGTTTACTTCTTGTTTTCCTTCTACTTGGTGTTGGTCTGGATTATGAGAGCGATGTAACCCCTTCTGTGCTGGTGACGTTTTTTTTCCTTGCAACCATTAGACGATTAAATTCAGTTTCAGCAATTAACAGGCTTCAAACGATCTCACTTAACCCTTTTTACTACCATAGATCCTTCTTAAACTGTACAAAATGGTCTAAATAAAGCAAGATTAAAATTAAAGAGACGTCGTTGGTACAGAAGGGGTTAAGATCTTAGACAGAGATATTTCCGAGAGAGAGGAAGGGAGGGGAGGTATAACCTGTTGCACTCATCCGCCTCACATCACCCGCCACGTGTCACCCATCGTATATCACCCTACCCGATCTATGAGAGTATGTTGCTGCTTGCTTTCTCTGTACTTCTCTGCAACATAATAGGACAAAAAATAGGAAAAGTAGAATGTAGATACGAGGTGCCATTGTAAAAGCTTGTCCCTCAATACCTTGACCTGACCTGACCTGACCTGGTGTCCTCCCATTGCCAATATTCCATAATTAACTACAGAACAATCTTTAGAACGTAAATTTTGAAGTAATCAAAGAGGACTGAAAAGATAGTAATAGGGAGAGAGCCTCTTGGATAAGAAAACATACAAAAGTAGAATATATTGCGTCTAGTATAATGCAAAGGGCAGATCACAAAATCTTATTATAAATTGACTGCCGAAGTGACAGAGTGAAAACTGGAGATACAGAGAACCAAATTTGTTTTCTATGTGAATGAAGAGGACAAAAAGCAAAGCTGCCTGTAACAAGTGTCTCCCCCAAAGTTGAAAAAGTGACAGAGCCAAATTCAAAGTACGCTATAGTCAAAATATCTGGATACACGGAGCTTAAGGCCGTGTCTCACACAGTACGTTAGCCGCCGACCACAGCCGATGTTTTCAAAATATTTGCATTTTTCCTTGATCCTCTGACATCGTCTGTGATCGTGTAAAAAAATCGCCTCGTATCGTGGTAGGCGAGGGGTGGTCGAGTGGCGGGGAAATGGTCGGCGGTGATCGGCCAAAAAATATTGGCTGCACTATTTTTGGGCCGATTGTCGGCAGGAAAAACCGTTAAAAATTTACGTGCAACGTACGTGCAACTGACGTGCAACGATCGTACGTGTATCCTGTGCATGTCTTCATTGACGTCCTCTGGTCGGCCAATTTTTTTGACAGACGATTAGTACGGCCATAATTCGACAAATGCACGAAATTTACACAACCACCCTACAATAAATCGTGTTTATCGTATGATATAATAACGTTCCATTTCATTAGAGTACGATCACAACACAATAAATAGTATATCCGACACGTATAGCGCAGGATCGACACATTAAATACACGTCAAATGTACGACAGGCACAGGACCATTGTCAGTTAAATCGTGTTGAACGTGTGTGGCGCATCGTGGCTGTGTGGACAGGGTGCGGCCCAACACACGCTCTGCCCAGGAATTTTCCACGCCTCACACGTTCATCATACGTCGTGGCAGCGCGGCTGTGCCCGGCCATAAAACTGACGTGACTGGAGGACGAACAGTCAGTTCTCTCTACAGCCCCACAGAAGCACAATACCTACTCCAGCCTAGACAACAAGCATGGTGGGCAGAGGACTAAAGAATATGAAGTTAATTGCCCCCCCTCAGCAATCAGAAGACCTGTTTGCGCCCGAAGATGATGAAGGCGACGCCCCTGCACAGGAAGAATCATCGACAGAAGAGGAGGACAATGATTCACAAGAGTGTGGGCAACCATTGACCACCCCACCAGGCCCCAGTTGCGAGCTTTCCCCATCACCACGCCTGAACACACAGCCCACAGGGGAGGGATCCGATGACGACCAAGAATCAATCACGCCATCACCCACAAACGGCAGCCAACAAACCAGCAATGACAAGGGCAAGCCAAGTGCCAAGAGGAAGCGGGTCTACTCCATCCTCTCTGAAGAAAAGGAGATGATCGTGGCAGAATGGTACAGGGAGCATGAGCTCCTGTATAACAAGAAGCTGAAGGCCTACCGTGACAGAGAGAAGAAGGACAGAGTGCACCGGGAGATTGCAGCTAAGATCAACGTAACTGGTGAGTTAAAGTGCCTTTATTATTTGAGTGTTATTATATATAAACAATGTACTGACCAAGCCTTTGATAATGTTTTTAGGAATGGTAGAAAGGCAGATGTATCAATAACGACATAGATGAGTTAATTGTGTTTGGCATGGTAATATCAGCAGGGTACCTTCGATGGGGCCACGGCCCACGGGTCAAATGAAATACGAACAACAACCTTGTTAATTATTATTTTCCCATCGTTTAGTAGTCTTACGACATACCATTAATGAACAATGTGTACACCAGTAATTCTGTCACATTAAATATGACCAATTTTGTAATCAGAGTGTGAGTTGTGACATTGTTTAATACAGTTTAACAAATAAGGTGAATGGTACATGTTGATAAATTATTATTCGATTATTTCCAGTCAAGTCTCTTCACAAGTGGCTGGAGAGCATGCGGACACGTTTCGCCAAACTCATCCAGCTCAAGTCTGGCCAGGGGGCGAAAGAGCTGACGGAGAGGGAGATGTGGATCAAAGAAGCCTTCAGTTTCCTCCGTCCACACATCGTGAGATGCCCCAGCCGTAAAAGCAAGGTATGTTCCAAATAAAAACATTTATTGATGTAGTCTATAATACTTATAATATGTAGGCATACTGTTTGATCACCCGCACAACTAATATTAACCACTTTATTATTTTAACATTTCCAATCAATGCTATAAGTAAATTCAGTACATTAACAAATAATAATAATAAATGCCGGTTATAAATGATAGAAGGGTCGTAAACGTTTCACTATGAGTATTTAGGCATATTCAAAGGCATACATGTTACTACTGGGATTGACACATTATTTTTAAATTGTGATACATACTTGTTTGTAAATTATAAAGTACGACAGGTTCATAGCGAGGTACCCTCGCCAGGTATATTTGGGAGAGTTGTGGGTAATTGTTTTAGAGTATGGCCTCCTCCCAAAGAAAATGGATTTTTGACCACAGACTAAACCTAATAATATATGGTTCCCCAACAGCTGTACCGTGCGGCATCCCAGGTCACCTCGCCGGATGTCAACAGCGAGGTGGTTGAGGTGGTGGATGTGGTGGCTGAGGTCTTGGATGACCCTGACGACCCGCAAGAGGTGTCGGCTGTGGCCCCCAAGCAGATGCCAATCAAGCGGGCGAAGGCCCTGGAAGATTCGTTGAGAACCCAGGCTGAAAAGGAGTTGATGGAGAAGGTAAATTATTATAACAATTTTTTATGACTTTGAACAAAACACAAGATTTATTCACACCCGGCCACAATGCAGACACACACACACACACGCACACGCACACACACACACAATTACACATACATAGATACATACAGATACATGAAAAATTACCTTGTGTAGGTGTATTGGAGTATGAATGCATGTATTGTTTCTATTCATGTAACCACACCATTTTCAGAGCTTGGAGAGGTGGAGAACCGGCATTTCTGTTTTATGTACTGTAAGGTGTTATTTGAATGTATTTTGGTCATATGTCTAATAACAACATTTCTACACACAGCTGCGTGAGGCAGAGCAGCGCAATGCCCTGTTCGCCGAGGAGTGGAAGGCGGCACAGCGGCCAGAGAATCGTCATCTCCAGGAGCTAAAGCAGTTCCACCAGTTCATGACCACAGGGATCGGGAACATGGATCATTGCCTCATTGAACACTACATGACCGAGGTGATGAAGCTGGGCCAGGCGATGAAGGCCTACAGCCGAGGCCTAGGAAGCTTGCCCAGGTTCACCATTTCTGAGGTGTGTCCACCGCAGCAGGCGCCCATTCACACACCAGCACCACCACAGCCAACATACGAGTCGTTGAACGTGGCAGGGCCATCTGGATTCAACCTCGCTACTCATAGCACTAGTACCCCTAGGAGCAGCTGGAAATCGAATACCCCAAACTACGGGCGTCCTGAGGCAACCCCTGTCAACCTTGATTCAACACACTCAAGCCAAAGAATGGGCGACCTGACTTCCTTTGAGAGGTTCCTGGATTCGGGCTCCAACAATTTTCTATAATAAGTTTTCACATGTACACATACACGCATTATACTGACACCGGGACACCCACACAAACATATGAAATTTATTTTGTATTTTTATAAATAAATGTATTGTACTTTTAATGTTGTCTGATATTTCCTACGAATAAATTATGTTATACTATATTTTATATACTCTATGTTCTGTAATAATGGAAAGACCTATGCAAATAAAAGCAATATAAGTACAAATATATATGTAAAATGAACCTTAAAAATAAAAAAAAACGATGAAAGACAAAACCATTATCATTATGAGAAAAAATCAACTTGGGAAAAAATTAATAATGAACATATGTTAACATAATAAATCAAAGATGTAACATAACGAAACAATTGAACACTAAGATTGGCGTTTATCTAAACATCGAAGGTCATATGAAAATAAAGTTGATACAAATAAAAACAGAAAATATAAACCTATTCACATACACTAAAGAACAATGAAACATAAAAGTAGTAACATTTATACTTGTGATAAAACAAAATTTTAATGAAATTATGTAAATATAATAAATAGAAACAGTAACATAACCAAATAATTAAAACTAGAATTTGAGGTTCAAGTTTGATTGGTGTATAATTAGACCTGCATAAAGAAATAATGCCCCAATAAAGTGGATATAAATAAAAACAGCAAATATTAACTGATTCACATAATCTAAAGAACAATGAAAGATAACAGTATTACCATAACAACCACAACATTTATACTTGGCCAAACAAAAACTTTTAAGAAAATTATGTAGCTATAAGAAATACAAACAGTAACATAACAAAATAATTTAAAGTTTAATTGGAGGTTCAAGTTTGATTGGTGTATAAACACACCAACATAAATAAATAAATCCCCAAACAAGGTAATGACAAGAATGAGCACACTTATAGCAATCTCTTAAATGATAACAAATAAAATATAAGGAATGGAGCTTTATAAAGATTTTTTACTATATATATATGGATAGAAGACGAATATGTTGGATATTTCTACTTACGTTTTGTTACTCGACTGGGTCCTGCCACGCCAGGAGGTTCTCGGGTTTGCTGTAATAGTCTGCCAGGTAGTCCCTCACAAGTTTGGCAGGCCCTGGTCCGGTTTGTCGCAGACGTGGCTCGAGTCCGTGCAGGGGCTCCCTCCTCCAGTCTGCAGACATTTCACCAACATCACTAGGTTGTACGTTCATGCCAGGGCGTCTGTCGATGAGGATGTTGTGGAGGATGCAGCTGGCGAGGACCACCTTCTCCACAGTGCTAGGTTGTAAGTTGATGGTGGTGAGTAGGCACCGGAAGCGATTGGCTAGAATCCCGAAGGCGTTCTCCACAACTCTCCTGGCCCTCGACAGACGATAGTTGTAGTTACGCTGTTTCTTCTGGAGACCTCGGTGGGGGTATGGCTTCTGCAACCACTCTCTCATTGGGAAGGCATCGTCACCCACAAGGAAATAGGGCAGAGGCATATCACATCCAGGTAGTGACTCTCTGGGTGGCAAACCTGCAGCGCCATCGTCAAGCGCCTTCCGGAGGTCGGTCACCTGGAAGATACCTGCATCTGAGGCTGAACCGTTGGCTCCCACGTCGGCGTAGATGAACCGGCACTTGGAGTCAACGAGTGCCAGCAGAACAATAGAATGGTACCCTTTGTAGTTGTAGTAGTAGGACCCCATGTTGCCAGGGGGCTGCATGGCGATGTGCTTGCCGTCGATTGCCCCTACGGTGTGTTTAAAACCCCAGGTTTCATCGAATCCTGCGGCGACCTCCTTCCACCCCTGTGGTGTCGTGGGGCACAAGATGACCTCTTCCATGTACTCCTGGATGATGGCCTCACAGGTTTCGCGGACGACAATGGAGTAGATGTTGGGGGCCACTCTGAAGTTAAGACACAGGCTCTTGTATGCCTCCCCTGTGGCAAGGAAGCGGAGTGTCATGGCCAGGCGTAGACCAGGCTCCAGGGCCTTCCTCCAGTTGGTATCCTGCTTGGCGATGCGTGGAGTTAGCCGCTGGACTATCTCTTTGAAGAGGTCGTCGTCCATCCTGAGGTAGTACTTGTACGTTGCCTTGTCGGTGTTCTGTAGAGTCTGCATCAGTTGATAATAGTGGCTGTACATGGGTCTTTCCAAGATCCAAGCCCGGACATGACAGATACGTTTCTTGCTTTTTTTTTGGTTTGCTCCGTAACTTTCTCAGGGCGATGGTGTACAACAGCTGCAATCTGAGGTTGTTTATATTAGCTTGGTTGTTGTGTATTATGGCCATGTACGCTTCGTCGTCATGTCATGGTCGTCGTCTGTCATGGTCATAAACCCAAGGAGGTTTAGTACGTCCATGTGCGCCTCCATGTTGACAGTAGGAGCTTCGGTGGTAGACTAAAATGTGCCGGGGCCACACCCCATTATATAAGGGGGCTGCCTTTGACGTATCAGTATCGTGGGAGACGTACGATGGGCGTATTTGTCGTACAACGTACGTGCGTTTGTTGTACTTTAAACGTATGGTTAACGACCAGAAGCGGCATTATCGTGCTTTTAACGTGCTTTAAACGTATGACGAACGTGTGCTGGTCGAATGAGTAGCGTCTCTGGTCAGCGATTTATTCTACAAGGGTCGTGTTGCAGACTTGTGTGACGTGTGAGTGTTGAGTGACTGTCGAGGGACTGTCGAGGGCTTGTTGTATAGCAATCGTGTGCCAGCGAGGATCGTGCAGTGATCTAGTGATTCGATTACAATCGGCGAAAAAGTGCAATTCGTCCTATGTCGGCAGCTGTCGAGCGGTGGCCGTACTGTGTGAGACACGGCCTTTAAGGGGAGGCACACCGTTTTTCTGGATCCCTTTCTCCCTAATGTTTAGCCCCACTAGTTTTGAGATTATAAGACGTTCGGCTCATTAGTTTGTCGATATTAACACCGTTCGCCTCATTTCGTTGTCAATGTTAAGACCTTTCATGCCACTTAGGTGTCGAATTTTTTCCTGGCGAGCGATAGTGAACCTGCAATTTTAAGAGGAACCGGCCTTCGGCCGGGAAATTTTTCTACCGAAAAATGTACAAATTTATCTTGAAGGGGGGTCTAGGGGGTGTTTTTCTAAGCTTGATGGGAGGAAACTAAAAAAATATATGAATAAATGAATTAATAAACTAAACAAACGGCCAGTCTCCCCTTGAAGCGGTGGAGGGGTGATACAAGGATGACACCCAATAGTATGGTGGGGATGGGATGGCACAGACCAATACCGTTCGGCATTGGCTTCAGGGGGAGATAGATGCCTTTTCTCCCTCATGTTTATTTCCGTTACCTTTGAGATTTACGACGTTCGTTCCATTAGTTTGGCGATTTTAAGACCTATCGCCCCATTTCATTGTCATTAATGCCATTTAGGTGTCGATTTTTTCCTGGCTAGCGATAGCGAGCCTGTATTTCTAGGAGGAATTGGCCTTCGGCTGCGACATTTTCTCTACCGAAAAATGTACAATTTTATTTTGAAGGGGGGGTCTAGGGGGTGTTTTTTGTTTAAGCTTGATGGAGATCTAGCGAGGTTATTATAAAATATATAAACAAACTAAATAAAAGACCAAAAACTAACCACTACCCCCTTAATGGGAAGATATTATTGGGATGGAATTTGTGCTGTACCTAGTATCAGTGCATTACCACAAAGCCCACCGAAACGCTAATAAAATACCCTCATTGTTCCCTGATTAAATAGCACTGTATGAATATTCCCATATTCAAAATATGCTATAGGGGTGCAATGCCTGGTGAGTTAGCTGCTCAACAGGTGGCGTTGTGTGTGTGTGTAAGAGTGAGAGTCCGAGTGTAGGGGGTGAGACAGTGAAGCACGGGAACGAGGTGGCTTCAGAGATGGGGTCACTTCGGACAATGAGTGAGCACCGTGCCTCATGTAAAGGCAAGATGGCAGGTGTTCGTTGTACTCTACGTGCTTCACTTGCCTCACTCCCTAGACTGGAACAAGACCTCACGGGCTTCATTGCTTAGTGTACAGCTGTGAATGTCCAGGCTCTCAGCCTATGCCCGAGAGGGAGTAAGTTGGAATATAGAAAAAAAAAAAAAAAAAAAAAAATTGAACTGGTGACGGTGATAAGTTACCAAATGACGTCAATTTCTTCACTCACTCTTGTAATATTTACATTTACCCTATTTGGTCCGAGTTAGATGTTAAGACGTGTCACCACTTTAATTTGGCGATAATAAGACGTTTTGCCCCATTCAGGTTTTTATATTTTTCTTGGTGAACGATAGCGAGCCTCTAACTTTAAAAAATCGGCTTTCGGCCGGGACAGTTTTTATATTGTTCTTGGTGAACGATAGCGAGCCTCTAACTTTAAAAAATCGACTTTCGGCCGGGACATTTCTCTATCGAAAAATGTACACATTTTCTTGAAGGGAGTCTGGGTGGGCATTTATTGTTTCAAGGATTACTGGGAAGGCGATTTTGTTAGTCTAGAGGCGGTGTCGTCACACAAGAGATTTTTTAGTCAATTTTTACGGGCAACTGTAGTCTGGCAGCTTCAAAATTTAAGTCTCATAAGAATTAAACTACCTAACATATCTACCGTCGATCTAATTTCCTATGCCAATGCGAAAGATTCTCAAAGTAGTACGAGAAAAAAACTTGCTCATCGAAAATTGACGGAAAAATCGCTCGTGTGACACCACCATAAAATAGAAGCTAAAACACTTTGCTCGATTATGGCAAAAGCCAGCAATATCCTCAATAATGATTAAATTAAACATTATAATAACCCACAAGACGTCGGATCAGATAGTGCTAACCTCCTCGACTATCCTGTATCCAATTTAATACGGCGGTAGGGTTTCCGATCGTTTATAATAATAATGAATGTCTGGTAACTCTATCTCAGTCCGATAATTGAGGTTCCAATATGGCTTCAAGCTGTCCAGTCTGTTTAACGAATTGACGACCACTTGCGAGTTTCAGGCTGCAAGGAAGTTGGAGCCGTAAACATAGCTAGTAAGCAGAAATGCAATACTAATGTAGGTTTGTGATGGGTAAAAATTAAATTTAATTGGGTTTTATGTATTAATTTAAGGAGGTTAGAAATCCTCGTCCCCTTGTAAAATTCTCCTACTCATTGAGACAGAGAAAGGGCCGAGGGAACGCAAAAATGGTCCTGGGCCCTAAGAATTGGAACTTTAAATGTTTCTGTTCGGGTTCTGTCTCGAGTCGGCCACCCTCAGCAATGGAGTATGTGCCTGAGTATATACATACATACATATGACCATATCTTAGCTGGTAATTCTGCTTATTATCGATGTCTAAAGCTCCAACTTCCTAATAGCCTGAAACTCGCAAGCGGTCAATAGTCTACCAAGTTTCCAGTATGGCATTGAGTTATCCATTCTCTATTATGCAAGTGTCACTAGCTCAATTGTTACTATACCCTATTCCAAATAAGTAGGCCAAAACTCTGGAACATTAACCTTTATAACTCACAAACGACTAGAGTAATCGAGCTAATATTTTTAATATTGGGGAAGGGTCAGCCAGGGAACAGGTGTGGACATTTACAGCGCATTTGCTCTAGCCCATTTTGAGTTACATAGGTTAGGGTTCACAATTTCTGGACTATTAAATTGGAACAAGGTATAACTCAGATATTTATGAATCAAGACGCCACAATGAATTAGGAGATGCGATTTCTTAGTATTCTTAGTATAGTCTTAGTATTCTTAGTATAATCTCATGATTGAACATAATAAGTTTCCATTTACAAAACCCCCAACATGATGATGATGGTGAAAATAATAGAAGAAAAAACATAGCTTATTTTTTACTCGGCGTCTGTGACAATTTTGATAAATATTAAATTAACTTTGAACAGTTGACAATTAATATAAACACCATACGAGGAGAAGCACTTTATTGACATAAAAGTGTTCCTACTCATATGGTGTTTCTATTCAATCTGTTTAAAATTGCTCCTGTATCACCCCTTCATTCACTACGACCATTCCAGAGGCACAAAGCCCTCATCAATCCTGGCCCTCGGTACGACTCCACACTACACCACCCGTCTTACAAGTTAGTGGTCGTTAAGGCACAGGTTAAGGACCAGGAAGATGGTTGTGACGTCATCAGTGGAAGGTTGGGGGGGGGGGAACAGAAGGCTTTAAGGTCGTTTTGCATACAGTAATTTCGCCCATAAAGCGGGTACCGGTATCACACAAAAGCTTTTTCCTTCAACATATTATCCTTAACATGATCTGGCAGCTCATGAGGTAAACTTTTGTATATTGTTTTGTTGCCTAAGTTAAAAGCCTTTGTGACTATCAGGGGTGTTTAGAAACGTTTAGTTTAGTTAATTCAACCTCTGTAGTTGTCTTTGAGTGAGCTGTGGGCAGAAAACTAATTTTGGCGAGTTAATTATGAGATTGAGAAAACTCTATTTCTGAATGCTAAACGGCAACCTCCGAGTTCACAGGATAGCGAGAGGGTTAATCAATCATCAGTCTAGTTTCTGATACCAGCACAAAAGATCCCCAATTTGTACCCAGAAACATGCTAACCACCAAATGTTGACGATAAAAGCTTTGGTGTAATACTGTAATACACCCTCTAAGTATTTATGTCCGCATTTGAGTTGTTTCCGCCTTCATATCATGGTCATTTTATTAGGATAATAGGTTGAAATAGGTTAGATTAAAGTAGCCTAGGCTTAGGTTAGGTTAAGGCTTTGATAATGGTGGTTAAGGTGAGATTATATTTAAGTTGTTAAATTACTAGATTAAGTTAGGATAGATTAAGAGGTTAGTTAAGGTTAGGTTAGGTAGAAACACCATACAAGTAAGAACACTTTTATGTCAATAAAGTGCTCCTCCTCGTATGGTGTTTATATTTTAGGTTAAGAGGTTAGACCAAGTTAGTTTAAGTAAGATCTCCAAACCAATGGAGTGAAACAGGGAGGTTCCCAAAAGACCCGCCTCGCACCAGATAAGGTTATGGTGATAACTATATTCAGTTTCTTTTCAACTGACGGTAAACTGCAAAGTTTCCATCAAGATTTCTCCGATATTTTGCAGATTTTGTACTGAAATACGGTGCTAATTGTATAAACTTGGTCTTAATATGATGCAAAGACATAGTGGTTTCATTTGTTTCCATTAAGTATTGAATAATTAGCTGCTATGGGATTCAATTTAACGTCAGCTGAAAAGAAACAGAGTATAGTGTCCGAAGTTTGAGAATTGGTTGTATGAACGGTTGTGTTTGGCTGAGTTTGGGTTAGTTTAGTTGTCCCTTAGCTATTATGGAGTGTGGGTCTCTTTAATCTATAATATTTACGTTTATGAGGTACTGGACATGGGTGTCTTTTGTATTGTTTTCCATTGTTTGCTGCAATCAATATTATCCAAGATTTTAGCTTCTTTATGTTCATTGTTTACACGATGGGGCTTGAGGCCAGTGGGTTATATTGTTAATTTCTGCGTATTTTGGGATCTAACTATTTGACTAGTTATTGTTAGCTAATGGTTAAATGATAAAATATAATATACATTAGATCCATATTCTTACTTGTAGTATTAGTACTTAATTTGCATATTTGTAGGATCAAATCCGTATAACCGAAGGATGGCACCTTGTTGATGCCGAAAATTCGTCTCAATAAGCATGCCATACGGCACAGCTCTATCCCTATTCTTCCTTTTATTATGGAAACTGCAGTCCCCTTGACCACCTATTATGTCATATATATATAATATATATATATATATATATTTATATATATATATATATATATATATATATACTGTATATATATATATATATATATATATATATATATATATATATATATATATATATATATATATATATTGTATATATATATATATATATATATATATATATATATATATATATATATCACTATTGTAAAATTATATTCCTAGTAATACAAATGCAGAAATAGCATTCATCATTAATACTGAATAAAACTCATCCCACTGTGGGAAAGGGGAGAGGGCTGTTTTACAATATGACCATGATTTTCAATATTAATGAAGCGGGAACATTACTCTTGCACGTAGTACTCACATAATATACACCGGTATATATATATATATATATATATATATATATATATTAGGGAAAAGGAACAAGAACGAGAGAAAGAGAGAGAGAGAGAGAGAGAGAGAGAGAGAGAGAGAGAGAGAGAGAGAGAGAGAGAGAGAGAGAGGGAGGTGGAGGGGTGTTAGAAGATTGGGTAGAAGGTGTATCTTTTGCCACTTACCCCCTGTTCTTGCGATCTTAAGGGGGTAGTTCTTGTATTTTTGTCTATGTATTTATATATTAATTTATTTTGAGTTTCCTCACTAGACCTCCATCAAGCTTTAAAAAAAAAAAAAAATAGAACCCCTTTCAAAATAAATGTGTACACTTTTAAGTAGAAAAATTTCCCGGGTTCCTTCTAAAATTACAGGCTCGTTATCGCTCGCCAGGAAAACATGACACCTAAATGGCACGAAAGGTCTTAATATTGACAAAAAAATGGGACGAAGTGTCTCAAAATCGTCAAATTAATGGAACGAACGTCTTATAATTTCAAAACTGATATGCTAAACATGAGGGAGAAGGGGGTCCAGAAAAAGCGATCACTTCCCCCTTAAGAGCCGGTGCTGCTGTTGTTGCTACTGCAATTAACAGCCCACGCTACTCTCAGTCTTTTACCTCCTTAATGGATCTGGAGAGAGAGAGAGAGAGAGAGTGAGAGGGATATCTATTTACATATATATACATAGATACACTGACCACAGACCTTACGATCTCAGCGAGGTGGTCAGGACTTGATTATAGTTGAGATAGCTAACATGAGAGTAAGGGACAGTGGAAGGAAAGGATAGCCAAGAAGAGAGAGAGAGATAGGACAGGTGATCCCTTAACTCGTTTGTGCCTTGTTATCTAAAGTACACATAGGACTTGGTGTCATGTCTTATCGATAATGTACGTTTTGACCACACACACACGCTCACGCACACAGACTTGGAACCACATGCACGCACACATACACACACAATCACAGATACGTATGAAACCACAACCACACATACACACACAAACACAATCGCACACAGATGCATTTATGGCCCTACCCAACCTGCTCACCCCCCCGACTATCGTAGAATAGTGTTACACAGTACATAGGAGAGAGAGAGAGAGAGAGAGTGAGTGAAAGTGAGTGAGAAAACAACCCTTTGACCCCTTCAGATTTGTTTACTAACACGTCGGCAAAGAGAGAGAGAGAGAACAACCCTTTGACCCCGTTCACATTTTTCACAACCGCGTTGGCAAAAAAAACTAACCTGTAAACGGGTGCGGTTTGAGGTTAAAAGACTGGCAGCCTAGGTCCATAATGGGTAAAAAGCTTGCCCCTCAGCCCCCAAAGGAACAGAGCGCCCAAACTTTACTTTTTCTTCTCGTTTTCTTTATTTTTATTTTTATTTTTTTTCGCGGGTAAAATGCGTGATAGCGAAGGCATTACGCTACCTCTCCCCACCCCATTCCCTCCCATATTCTCTCTCTCTCTCTCTCTCTCTCTCTCTCTCTCTCTCTCTCTCTCTCTTTCTCTCCTTCGCATACGTCTTACTTCCTTTCTTCTTCCATTCGTAGTTTTGTCTTCGTTCCTTCATTTCGGTTTCTGTATTTTCTTCATTCCTTCGTTTAGCTCCTCTCTCCCCCTTCCTTCCTTTATCTCCTATCTCCCTTCCTTTCTTTATTCCTCCTTTTATCTACTCTCCCTCACATTCTTCCTCCCTTCCTTTATCTCCTCCCTCCCTCCCTGTCTTCCTTTATTTACTCTCTTCCTCTCTCCCTCCCTTTCTTACTCCCTTTCATTATCTCCTCTCTTCTTCTTCTCCCCCTCCCTTACTTTCTCCCTTCCTTTATACCCTCTCTTCCTCTTTCGCTCCCTTCCTTTATTTCCTCTCTCCCTCCCTTCCTTTATCTCCTCTCTCCCTCTCTTCATTCCTTCCTTCCTTTATCTCCTCTCTCCCTAGCTTTCTTTCTTCCTTTATCTCCGCCCCACCTCTCTCCCTTCCTTTATCTCCTCTTTCCCTCCCTTCCTTCCTTCTTCCATCCTCATAACTCGAGCCAGTTATCACGTCGTTGGCAAGGAGGAAGCTGTGTATTAATTCCTATATCTTTGCCGTCTACACACTCAAACATTATGGGTATGGTAAGGGTATATAACGAGTCCATAATAATCTACCCATGTAAAGGTATATTGGCGATAATAAACCCACATTATACCAGTTAGAAAGGTCAATCACAGTCGATATACCCAATGATCTTATATATACCATTTGCAACCCTGTGTATTCCCTATATTTTAAAGAGTGTAGATTTCCTGAGTATGGGTAAGTTATGACGCCTCTCAACTCGCCGTTATATTTGCTTATTGGTTTATCTTTTTATTATAATTTTTGTTTCCTCCCTAGACCTCCATCAATCTGTAAGAAACACCCCCTAGACTCCCCCTTCAAGAATTTGTTTTACATTTTTCGGTAGGAAATTGTCCTTTGGCCGGGTACTCTTAAAATTAACAGGCTCGCTATCGCTCACCAGGAAAAAGTTGACACCTAAATGGCACTAAAGGTCTTAATACTGACAAAGAAATGGGGAGTAAAGTCTTAAAATCGCCAAACTAATGAGCCGAAAGTCTTAAAATCTAAAAGCCAATGGAGCTAAACACGAGGGAGAAGGGAGCCAGACAAAAACAGCCCATCCCCCCTTATGGCATTTTGAGTATCCAACCCTGGGCCCGGATACTCAAAGGTGAATTAAGGGAGCCCACCTTGCTTTTTTTTTCTCTCCCTCTCTCTTTGGCTTGTATCCATTCGGCCCCATTCAGCCTACTGTTTTAAGACGTTTACTCCCATCCAGGTGTCAATATTTTCCTGGCGAGCGGTAGCGAGCCAGCATATATATATTTTTGTTTTAACAGCAAGCTAAAATTTTATATTTTTCGATAGAAAAATGTCTCCGGCGAAGCTGGATTTCTCCATACAATACTGGCTCGCTATCGCTCGCCAGGAAGAAATCGACACCTGGATGGGGATAAAGGTCTTAAAACAGTTGGTTGAATGGGGCCGAATAGAAACAAGCCAGGGAAAGAGAGAACAGGAGAGAAAGATTAAACAAGACTGTGACCCCCCCCTTAACTTAACAATATCTGGTCCGATAATTTGGTTTAATGATATTTGAAGATTTGGCCTTTATTTGCCATTTTCGAGCCTTGTATTTTAGTTTATCTGCTTAGCTATTCTCTCACTTAACCCATTTAACTACCACAGATCCTTCTTAAACTGCACAAAATTGTCGAAATATAACTATATTGAAATTAAAAAGACGTCGCCGGTACAGAAGGGGTTAAGGGGTCGTGGTTTTATATATTAATGTATTTTTGTCTATTTATATATTTATTTATTTTATAGTAACCTCGCTAGGCCTCCATCAAGCATTAAAAAAAAAAAAATAGACCCCCCTTCAAGATTAATTTGTACATTTTTCGGTAGAAATGTGTCCTATTCGGCCAGTTCCTCATGGAATTACAGGCTCGCTATCGCTCGCCAGGAAAAAATCGACGCCTAAATGGTACGAAAGGTCTTATAATCGCCAAAGTAATGGGACGAACGTCTTAAAATTTCAAAGTGGGATAAAATGCAACTACCTTCCTCTTAATGACGTTTGTTATACCCCAGTACTGCTTCCCCCCCCCCTCCTGAAATTTGCCTTTACCCTCTTCTGACCCAGTTCTCTCTTTCTCTCTCTCTCTCTCTCTCTCTCTCTCTCTCTCTCTCTCTCTCTCTCTCTCTCTCTCTCTCTCTCTCTCTCTCTGTCCACGATATCATAGAATTGAGAGAGGCGCTGTAAAAAAAGAGCATCACCAAAGTGGAGTTTCTGGCGGCTCGGCTCCCCCCCCCCCCCTCTCTCTCTCTCTCTCTATCTCTCTCTCTCTCTCTCTCTCTCTCTCTCTATCTCGCTCTCTCTCTTAGGGTAGCTGCATAGAGAGGGTACCACTAACTCGAAATTTGAGTGCCATGTTGTTCGTCCCTGCCCTGAATCCCATATTTCGCTCGTCATTCATTCAGCACTTCACTATTTGGTTTATACTACTTTCTCGATTATACTATGTCTTTATTTTTACCACATTATCAAAGGAATCTGTATGCATCTAACTGCTCTGATTTAAGGAGTGCTTGACAAAGACTGGAAATAATATGGCGTCCGGAACCTTCTATGTCATTACTCTACTTATCTAGGTACTCCATCCTCGCCTGCCTGCTGAAGACGCGGCCTCCACCAACCTTTTTCAAAACTGTGGGGTCCATTTTTGCTGCCTGGCCGGTGGTGGTGTGTGTGGACCGCCTTAGGTATATTGTACAGTCGCTTTTAGAAGTTAAGGGAGTTGGGTGTATTTTGGGGGTCTAATTATTTATTTATATCTATATATACAAGATTTTGTAAAAATTGGAATGGAAACTTTTATTCCTCATCAAAAGTACAGTAAAAGATCTAATTCACCTAAATGGTTTGACCATAATTGTGCTAGAGTAACTGAACAAAAAGCAATAGCCTACAATGCATACACAAGATCAAAAACACATGAAGCCTTTAATTCTTTAGAAACATCAGAAATCATGCCAAAACTGTATTAAACCTAACTAAATCAAACTTTCTCCATAAGCAGGCAAATAAACTTCTAAATAATCCAAATGATAACAAAATATTTTGGTCTACTCTTAACTCATTCAAATCCAACTTCACTACTGCTTCATCCATTCCACCATTAAAATCTCCGACTGGCAATCTTGTAAGTGACCCACGAGGTAAAGCTAACCTTCTTGCAGATATTTTCTCCACCAACTCAACCTTAGATGAAATAAATCAAGATGTCCCTGTACTTAATTTTAATTCACCTGAAATTCCCTCACTTAAGATCCACACCAGACATGTCAAAACTATTTTGCAGAATCTCTCAGTAGATAAGGCTCCTGGTCCAGATGAAATTCCTCCAATAGTACTTAAGAATTGCTCCTTGGTGCTCGCTCCTGTATTGGCAAAATTTTTCCGTCTGTGTACTCATACCTCATGCTTCCCAGTACCCTGGAAAGAAGCAAACATCCATCCAGTTCCTAAAAAAGGTGCCTCTTCAGATCCATCAAACTACAGACCAATAGCTATAACTTCCACTCTTGGCAAAGTTTTTGAAATAATCACATAATTAAGCATCTGGAGAATAATAAATTAATCAGTGATAGGCAATATGGTTTTAGACGATGTCGATCAACTGCAGACATTCTTTGCCTTCTTACGCATCAAATCAACCAAGCTACAGACCAACATGGTGAAACACATACAATAGCACTGGATATATCAAAGGCATTTGATAGAGTCTGGCATCAATCCTTATTGTCGAAGATGTCACACTACGGCCTTGCATCATTAGTTCCACTAATTTCTTCTTATCTTCATAACAGAAAAATACGTGTATGGTAGATGGCCTTTATTCTCAATTTCACTCAATAAATGCTGGTGTTCCCCAGGGATCAGTTTTGGCCCCAACTCTGTTCCTCATTCATATCAATGATCTCATATCTACCACTCATAATCCAATACATTCCTACGCAGATGACTCAACACTCCACAGTTCCTTCACATTTACCAATTCTTTCACCCAACCCGATCTTATAAATTCAAAAATAAACACTGCAATTTCTCTGAACCAGGACCTTTCTAGAATTAATGAATGGGGACAAGAGAATCTAGTTTCCTTTAATGCACAGAAAACCAAGTACATTCAATTTTCTAACCGACAGAATCTCACTGACTCCCATATATTTTTTAATGATGTAAATATTCCCACTTCCCCTAGTATTGACATTCTCGGTGTAACATTAACTACTAACTTGAGCTGGACACATTATGTTAGAAGCATTGCTAAGAATGCCTCTAAAAAACTGGGACTCCTGTACAGAGTTCGAGAATTCTTCACTGACGAGCAGTTGGCCGTAATATATAAAAGTCATGTGCGCTCTCAGATGGATTACTGTTCACCTCTGTGGGGTGGAAGTGGAGTGGTTGCATTGAGGCAGTTGGACAAAATTCAAAATAAAGCTATTAGATTAATCAATAACCCTGCAATCACACAGGACCTTCCTACATTAGCCATACGAAGAAACGTTGCATCCCTTGCATTATTCTACAGATATTTTCACAGCAATTGTTCCGAGGAACTTGCTTCAATTGTGCCGCCTCTCCACATCTTTCCCCGTAGAACTAGGGCAGCTGAGAGCGCCCATGAATTTACACTTTCTCCTCCACAATGCAGAACTTCTGCTTATCAGAATTCATTTATCCCCAGAGCTACTACTCTTTGGAATTCACTTCCCTCGAATTGCTTTCCACAAACTTACAATCAACAAATGTTTAAATCCAGTTGTTACAAACATTTTATGAATGGAGGATGCCTTTAGGCACATGGACCTTTTTGTTTTATCTGTGTTTTTCCTTCCTCCGTTCATTGTCTCTTAAAAAAAAAAAAAAAAAAAATATGTAGTATTTAATTATAAATCTTTTATGCTACTACTACGGGGGATAATTCGACAGTAATTTAGAAGTTAGTATATTTTATTTAACAGACTTCCTAACTACCCAAATAATAGATCCTTGGCTCGGGCCGAGATGAGTTCAAGACACAGATTGAATATTACGTCGATTCATGCTAGGTTGTACTTTGGACCCCTAGAGTTTCCGTTACTCCCTAACTGAATCCCCGCTATTCAGGTATTGACTCAAGTCGGCTTCGATCCTACGACCCGTTATTAGTGATTAATCCTAAATAATTAAGTCAAAACCCTGCTGTGTCTTTTATTGAGACCAGGGCCTAATGAACCATATGATCCTTGCCTAACAAAAACAAAAGTTATATTCGTTCCTCTACTCTTTAAGTTTTCCCACGTTTACTGAGCCTTTTCCCAATCCCAAGGCTATAACATATATAATCTATCTCCTCAATACATAGAATCTATTTATTCCTCTCACACAACCGTCCTTACTACACAAGTACCTCCACAATGACATAACATTATACAAATTACCGAATGAGATTACAAGGTCTCTCTCACGTACAATATGGGTTCCGCCACCCAGTTACTTCACAATCTAGGTTTAACATTTTTACCTCAATCACACTATTGGGTTCCGCCACCCAGTTACTTCACAATTAGGTTTACAATCTTTATCTCAATAACACTATTGGGTTCCGTCACCCCGTTACTTCACAATATAGGTTTACATTACGTATCTCAATAACACTATTGGGTTCCGTCACCCAGTTACTTCACAATATAGGTTTACATTACTTATCTCAATAACACTATTGGGTTCCGTCACCCCGTTACTTCACAATATAGGTTTACATTACTTATCTCAATAACACTATTGGGTTCCGTCACCCAGTTACTTCACAATATAGGTTTACATTACTTATCTCAATAACACTATTGGGTTCCGTCACCCCGTTACTTCACAATATAGGTTTACATTACGTATCTCAATAACACTATTGGGTTCCGTCACCCAGTTACTTCACAATATAGGTTTACATTACTTATCTCAATAACACTATTGGGTTCCGTCACCCCGTTACTTCACAATATAGGTTTACATTACTTATCTCAATAATACTATTGGGTTCCGTCACCCAGTTACTTCACAATATAGGTTTACATTACTTATCTCAATAACACTATTGGGTTCCGTCACCCAGTTACTTCACAATTTAGATGTACAATCTTTACCTCAACAACCCTATTGGGTTCCACAATTACAGTAGGTTTACAATCTTTATCTCAATTACATCTTTTGAATTTACCCTCTAGTAACCCTGTTACCAACACGCTAGGTTACCTTTCACTTTAATCAATTATCGTACTAACAAAAGATGAACCGTGCCTCAGACGCATACACGGAATAACTCTTTTAGACTTCATAATATCATAGTTCACATTGGACTAGTGTCCTTCGTTACAGTTTCCTTTTTACACAACTTAATAAATGATTCATAGGGACTAGTGTCCATCCCAAGCTATAGCTAACCTATTAGGCAACTAAACAACTGTTTCCCTCTTTAACTTACTGGTTGCCTCATTTATTACCAAAAGTATTCTTTCCCTCCCCTCTTTACTTTTACTCTTTTAATCTTTAATCTATTTGGCAACTAAGCAACTGTTTCCCTCTTTAACTTTGGTTGCCTCATTTATTAACAACAGTTTTCTTTCCCCTACTCTTTTAATCTTTAATCTCTCCTATCAGATTCTATATAATAACTCTTCGGCTTGGTGCCGGTGCTAACAAAAACAACTAATTAATAAACACATCATCATCTTTATATATTCAGGTAAGTCTAAATTATTTTTCCTTTAGTCTTGTCCTAGAAGGACACATCAATTTATATAGCAAACCACCAGGTTAGTCCACCACATCTCTCTTTCTCTCCTTATAATATGCGGGCCCAATATTGTTCCTTAAACAAATGTATTCTGGTAAACTGGATCAGGTGTGTGTGTGTCTGGAACTGTGCTTAAGTGAGGGCGAGGTAACTGGAAAAGTGGGTTCCTGTGGTTCCTTTGTGCCCGGGCGAGAGGGAGAGCAAGTAGGTTGCAGTGTGTGGACCCGGTGAGCTCTGAAGGGTGAGTGACCCCGGGTCTAGGTCTAGGTGGCTAAAGTCTATCTATTCTATCTATATGCTCAGGCCCAATGCCCATTTTGGGGGTAGCCGACTCAAGACAGAGCAAGAACAGGGAAAACACAAAAACAACATAAAACAACAAATAAACACAGATAAAAAGCACAAACTCACACACTTCCAGGTCACCCAGGAGAAGACCCAGAGACCAGGGTCACCAAGGTTGCTCCAGCACTCCCCCGGCCCCGACCACCCGGAGAGGTTCCGATCTCGGCAGACAGACATGCAGCGGAGCCAAAGCCACAAGCCCTCCCACCACACTTCCAGGCGCACCCTTCATATTAATCGTCTCCCCGGGCCAGGCGCCTGATGGACTATTATCTAGTCCAACTTGCGCCCGACCCCTTACTCCAAATGACCACGTGTTCACTCAACTATTCACAAGCATTCTCCATTCACTCCTGTCCACCACCACTTCCCCTGCCTGATCTATAGTCATTCCTCTATCATCCAAAGCCTTTCTTACACAGTCTCTCCATCTCAATGGGGGTCTTCCTGCCCTTCTATCTCCCCTTGTACCTGACTCACATATTCTCTTTGTAAGCCTTTCATCTCCCATTCGTTCAACATGACCACACCAGCTCAGCACCCTTCTGTCCACTCTGGCTGACAAATGTTCCTGCTGCCCCAATCTCCTAGTATCTCTTCATTCCTCAATCTGTCTCTACGAGTAACTCCACACATACTCCTCAAGCAGCTCATCTCCATCACATCCAGCCCTCTTTTCTCCTTCTTCTTCAGAGCCCATGTCTCAGCCCCATACATCACTGTTGGCACAACAATTCCTTGATACAGTGCACTTTTTACTTTCACTCCGAGATTTATCGTCCTCCACATACTTCCCATTGCTCCGAAAACCTTCCTTCCTTCACACACTCTGTTTTACCTCCACTTCCACACCTCCACTCCTGCTTATCGTTCCTCCTAGATATTTAAAACACTCTACTTGTTCCAATATTTCCCCATCCAGCCTCACATCTAGATTCACCCTATGCTCTCCCCTATTACACACCATTACTTTACTTTTATGACGTTCACCTTCAGTTTCCTCCTTCCACAAACCACACCAAACTCTTTGACTACCCGCTGCAGTTTCTCATCAGAATCCGCCACCAATGCTGTGTCATCAGCGAACAGCAACTGATTCAACTCCCAATCTCTACCATTCTTTCCTACTAAACCCAATCCTCTTCCCATAGTTCTCCTTTTCACCTCCCTCACCACACCATCCATAAACATATTAAACAGCCATGGTGACATTACACAACCCTGTCGCAAACCTACCTTTACCTCAAACCATTCACTCAACTCACCATTTCCTACTCTCACACATGCTCTGCTCCCTTCATAAAAACTCTTAACTGCTTCTAACAAATTTCCTCCTATTTCATAAATCCTTAACACCTTCCACATTGCTTCACGGTCCACACGATCATACGCTTTTTCCAAGTCCATAAAAGCCCAAAATACCTCCTTATGCTTCTCTAAATACTTCTTGCATAACTGTCTTACTGCAAACATCTGATCCACGCACCCTCTTCCCCTCCTAAAACTGCACTGTTCTTCACCTATGCTCAAAATTCAAATTCAAAACCGCCAGGGATAACGACCGAGGACCGATGTCAGCCATGAATGTAAATGTAGATCCGATCAGAACCAAAAATTTGATTAAAGAACGTTCTGTGAGTTCTAAAACCGCAACTTTAAAGGTTTTCTATGCAAACGCTCGTAGCATACGCAATAAATTTTCAGATTTAGAGGAACTAGTGTTTACTGAAAATTATGATGTGATTGGTATAACAGAATCTTGGCTCAATACAGTAGATAGAGACTTTTTAGCAGAGTATTCACTTCCCGGTTATGTAATGTTTGAGAAAAGCCGAATAAATAAAAATGGAGGTGGCGTTTTATTTTATATCAAAGAAAGTCTTAACCCGACCCTCTTGTCAAAACCTCAAATTGTGAACGTCGACACATCTTTTGTGCTAATAAAGAATAATAAAGGTACAAAAATAATACTTGCATTAATATACAGACCTCCAGCTCAATCAGTGCAAACTGACCGAGAAATTTATGAACAAATTGCAGATGTAAGTAACTCACAAGATACCGTATTTTTTGGCGACTTTAATTTACCTGTGACCAAGTGGGGCGATACTCTTACTTCACACTCCGGACATGACTTGTATACGAACTTGCAAGAGAGTTCGCTTTATCAATTTGTTCGAACACCGACCCGTGGTAATAACGTTCTTGACATTGTACTTGCAACAAAAGAAGAATTAATAGAGAATTTGAATGTTGGTGATGAATTCAGTAACAGAGACCATCGTACGATAACTTTCACTTTAAACTTTACTAGTAACGAACCAAATAGTAGCATCGAAAAAGTCCCTAATTTCAAGAAAGCAAACTTTCATAAACTTAGAGCTATGTTTAAAGAAACTGACTGGAGCTTTTTAATTAACAATAACGACATAAATACATCTTGGAAGTTATTCGAAACCACTTACCTAAAAGCAGTGCAAGACTGCATACCATCGAAAATACGGCGTCCAGGCCATAATAATAAGCCCAAATGGTGGAATAAAGATATTTCAAACTGCCTGCTTGCTAAAAAATTTGCTAATGATAGATTAAAATCCTCACAAAATGACGAAGAACGGGTGAAATTTGTAGAGCTACGACGCAAAGCCAAAAAGTTAATTAAGCAAAGTAAAAAGACCCTAGAGTTACATATTGCGAATCAAAGTAAAACAAACCCGAAAGAATTCTATAGTTATATCAGAAAGAAAAAAGTAGTTACTTCAACTGTTGGACCGTTAGTCGATGAAAATGGAGAATACACCAAAGACGAAGTACAAATGAGTAATGCCCTCAATACCTTCTTTGCATCAGTTTTTACAACAGAAGACCTCAGTGATATCCCTACACCATCGCCGATTCAGATTGATAATTCAGATGTTCTAAGCAATATCACCGTTACAGAGAGAGAAGTATTGAATTGTTTAGATAAACTCAAGGTAAATAAAACGCCTGGACCTGATACAATCTCGCCTAGAGTTCTAAAGGAAGCTAAGGATGAGCTCTCCAAACCACTGACATTACTATTCAATAAATCCTTGCAGTCTGGAACTATGCCTGATCAGTGGAAGATAGCCAACGTAACACCGATATTCAAAAAAGGCAGCAAATCCCTACCCAGTAACTATCGTCCAATTAGCTTAACCTCAGTTGTATGTAAAATGCTAGAAACGGTCATAAGAGACAGACTCGTAAATCACTTAGAGGAAAATAACATACTTAAAGATACTCAACACGGCTTTCGTAAAAAACGTTCCTGTTTAACAAACCTCTTAGACTTCTTCCACGATATCCTCAACCTCTACGATGAGAGTAAAGCTGTAGATATTATATACCTTGATTTTCAAAAGGCCTTTGACAAAGTTCCCCACAAACGTTTACTGCTAAAACTAAAAGCGCATGGAATACAAGACGGTGTGTTAAAATGGATAGAAAATTGGCTCAGCGACAGAAAGCAAAGAGTAGTCATAAACGGTAAGGCATCTAAATGGACCAATGTAAGTAGCGGGGTACCCCAGGGATCGGTACTAGGACCAATTCTCTTTCTAATTTACATCAACGACATAGATGAGGGTCTCACCTGTACAATCTCAAAATTTGCTGACGATACAAAAATTGCAAATAGCGTACTCTCAAAAGATCAAGTTGACGATATGCAACACAATCTAGATAAATTGTCACATTGGGCCCAAATTTGGCAAATGAGTTTCAATGCGGATAAATGTAAAGTACTACATATCGGATACCTAAATGAGAAAGCAAACTATTCGATGAATGGCACTCAGCTTAAGAATGTAAACAGAGAAACCGATCTGGGAGTAACAATATCGAGTAACCTAAAACCGAGTCAACAATGTTCAGAAGTTGTTAAAAAGGCAAACAAAATAATTGGCTTTATAGGCAGATCATTTGAGCATAAATCCAATGACGTAATCCTAACCCTTTACATTTCCTTAGTCCGCCCTCTTCTGGAATACTGCGTTCAATGCTGGTGCCCTTATTACCAAAATGACATAAACAAGCTAGAACGAGTTCAACGTAGAGTTACCAAAATGATACCTAGCCTAAAGAACAAACCATACGAAGAGCGTCTTAGAGAATTAAATCTATTTCCTTTAATCCAGCGCAGATTAAGAGGTGACTTAATTCAAAAACTGTGCTTCCGTGCTGACTCCCTGCCTAGGCAAACTCTTTCGTCTCTGTCTATCCTCTAACGTCTTCCCTTCATGCTGGAAGTTTGCTCACATTCAACCTGTCCCAAAGAAGGGTGACCGCTCTCAACCCTCCAACTATCGTCCAATTGCTCTTATCTCTTGTCTTTCTAAAGTTTTTGAAACTATTCTTGCTTCCAAATTTCTTAAACATTTCTCTTCTCATAATCTGCTCTCAGATTGCCAGTATGGCTTCCTTAAGGGTCGCTCTACTGGTGATCTTCTTTCATATCTTACTAACTCTTGGTCATCCTCCTTTCGGGACTTTTTCTATTGCACTAGACATATCGAAAGCCTTCGATAGAGTCTGGCATAAATCTTTAATTTCTAAACTACCCTCCTTCGGTTTCTATCCCTCCATCTGTGCCTTTGTCTCTAATTTCCTTTCCGGCCGTTCCATAGCCGCGGTTGTGGACGGCCATTGTTCACTTCCTCACCCTATAAACTCCGGTGTTCCTCAGGGCTCTGTCCTATCTCCTATTCTCTTTCTAATTTTTATAAATGATCTCCTTAACTGTACCTTAATTCCCATCCATTCATACGCAGACGACTCAACCTTGCACTACTCCATTAGTTTTTCAGAACGCCCCAGCCAGCAATCCCTCAACGACAAACGTAATGAAGCCATAGAACTCTTAAATTCTGATCTAAATACTATTTCCAATTGGGGCAGAGAAAACCTTGTTAACTTTAATGCTTCCAAAACCCAATTTCTCCATCTATCTACCCGTCAGGATCACCCAGCGGACTATCCCTTATTCTTCAACAATACAAAAATCAACCCTTCATCTTCTCTCAATATTCTTGGTGTCTTTTTTTCTTCTGCTCTCATTTGGAAGGACCATATTACCAGTCTTGCTAAGGCAGCCTCCCAGAAGCTGGGTGTGCTCAACCGCCTTAGGGGGTTCTTTTCCCCTGCACAGCTTCTTGCTCTGTACAGGGGCATAGTGTGCCCTTGTATTGAGTATTGTTCACATGTGTGGGGAGGTTCCTCTCACACTGCTCTCCTAGACAAAGTTGAAAGGAAGGCCTTTCGTATCATTAACTCCCGTCCACTCACCAACTCTCTGCAATCTCTCTCTCTCCGCCGCAATGTTGTATCTCTCTCGCTATTCTATCGCTACTATAATAATCAGTGTTCCTCAGAGCTATCCCAGTGCATACCACCTCCTTTACGTAGGGCACGTGGTACCCGTCTTGCAACTCAATCCCACCCCTACTCTGTGCAACTCTCCAACCCAAGAGTGAAACGTTACTCTCAAACTTTCTTCTACTCAACAGCTGAGCTCTGGAACTCTCTCCCAGAATCAGTCTTTCCCTCTTCCTATGACTTAAATTGCTTCAAACTCCGTGTGTCCAGGCATTTTGGCTCGAACGTCCCTTGATTTTGGCCCTGTCACTCTTTCAACTATGGGGGAGGCACTCGCTATAGGCAGTTATGCCTTTTGCCTCCCTCAATCACATAGAAAAAAAAAAAAAAAAAAAAAAAAAGTGTTCAAAATCATGAAAGGCATCGACAATATGAACTGTAGTAAGTACTTCACTATCGACCAATCTAATTACACGCGGGGAAACGGTTGCAAAATTATTGGTAAATCTTTTAACTCACACGAATCTAAGAATTTCTTCTTCAATCGAGTTGTCAACTTGTGGAATGGGCTTCCCCGAGACGTTATAGACTGCAGCACCGTTGATTCATTTAAATTCCGCCTAGACAAATATCTCGCATCAAACCCGCGACTGACTGCGTTTGTAAATGAATAACTTTATTTTATCCTCCCCTCAGTTACTAACTCATATGTCCCCTACTAACTTCCTAGTCCTGCCACGTTAGTGGCAGGGCAGTAGTTCCCTTTCCAATGTTCCCTTACCCTCTCTAAACCACTGTTTGGACACTTGATCCTCAGTGTTTTGGAGGACAAGCAGCCTAGAAGGGTCACTAGATCTGTTATTGCTTGATTTCCTTTGTACTCCTTTGTACTTTGTACCTATTGCAACTTCCGTACACTTTATTATCCTCTCTATCAACACCCTGCCATACAGCTTTCCAACCACTGACAATAAACTAATACCTCTATAACTTGAACACTCCTGCTGATCTCCCTTCCCCTTGTACAACGGCACAATACATGCACTCTTCCAGTCTAATGGTACCATTGACACAGCAAAGCACACATTGAAAAGTCTCACCAACCAATCTATTATCACATCTCCACCCTTCTTTATACACTCCACAGCAATACCATCCAAACCTTCTGCTTTTCCCGCTCTCATTTGTTTCACTGCTTCTTTCACCTCATTTTCCTCAATCCTTTCATTCATTCCCTGCCACCTGGGTGGCCTGGGTAACCTATCTCTAAAAGTAAAAAAAAGTGGCTAAAGTAAAGAGTAGAAATTTTAACTGTAGGGATAGTTGGAGGGTGGGTTGAGGATTGGGAAGGCTTTTGGAGGGATTAGTGGAGGGAAAAATGGGATGGGTAAGAGTGAAGATAAAGTTGGAAATCGAAGAATAGATGAAGGCTAATAGATTCTGGGATTGACCAGAACACTACATTGTATTATATTTAACATTTTCCAATGATGTTTTTATTTGTGCCTCTCTCTGGTAAAACCTGCTAGTGCGTCCTCCCATCATATCGTCGGGACACACCCACACTGCGAGCTGTAGCGGTACCGAAGCACCGCACCAACCCCAGCGCTAGGCGCACCCCAACTGATAATGATCAGAAATTCTGCTTTATTGAATACCAAAGTAACTATATTTTGTTTATTATAGTCATATATTTACATCCTCCCCACTACACCACCATGCCCACTCCCGGCCCGAACCCATGAGACTCCGACGAGTCCCACGAGCACAGCACATAGAAGCCGGACAGCTAGTAGTAGCAGGAAATTCAGCATTAATTTTTCTAGATTGTGAAAGTGTGATTCTAAGATCACTAGGTACCAACTCCGTTAGTTGCAGCAGTGCACCAGCTGCAGGGGGTCACTTTGAAGTGGTCCTATAAGAGTAGTACTGTGGGATTGTTATGTTGGGGCTCGAAATGACACACACATGATCGGTGCTATCACGCGTGCGCTAATGCTGGCCCCCAAACGGTTAGGTCTTGGGATGTGGTCAGCGTATGTGGGGCCCCCTACCACTACAGCCAATCCACATTGCCCTTTAGGTAGTCTTATCTGGTTTGTCAAAATCTATAGGTAAGATTCGGGATAGATCACGAAATGCTTCCTCCCAATCACATCGCCCGCGCCGGTCTTTGTCTGAGTCAATGGATCACCAAGGATCCACAGACCCTGATCGTACACCGACGCCGGCTGATTATGATTGGAGATTTCACATATATATGTTTAGTGAAAGTAAAGTACTTCAGTCACCTAGCATTGTACTCCACTGCTGGGAATGCACCCACCCCCAGCAGCAGAGTCAATACCTTAAGGTATGGATTGGTTCTGGCTCCGGTTGCATACTCCGGTCATAACTGCTCTGGAAGTACATTGAGTTATGCCTTTCTTGTTCTCTGTTGTGTATGATTAGTTGTCTCTGATTACCCAGATTCAATTGTAATGTTTTGCTCCATATGTCTTTGGATAAATTATGTAGCAGAACATTAATGGAGCAGAGTTGTGAACGCAAATGTAGTGCTTCATTTGTGACCAGATCTGGGAATTTTATATTATAGATAAACCTTAACGATTTGTTTTGAATAATTTGCAATTTGTAGAGATTAGTTTTTGCTGATGTATTTATTGGAATTGGCGGATATGTTAATAGGGGTTTTATTAATGCCTTATATAGTTTCTCTTTCGTTTTACTGCTTGATTCCTGGAATCTATGAAGTTTTGTTAGAAGAGCATTTGTCCTATTTTTGATTTGGTTTGTATGTCCTTGGTAGCCGTTTTTACTGATCTTAAGCCCCAACATCATTCCATCTGTAGCATATTCTATTTGGTTATTGTTTATTGTTAGATTTGGGTATTGTTGTCTTCCGAGTGGTATTACTTTGAACTTCCTTAGGTTGGTTTATATTTTCCACTTATGTTCGTACTCGTTGATTGACATTATTGCTCTTCGTACGTTAATAGTTGCAAAGTTCTTAGATTTGCCTGGTGTGGTGATTATTTGCGTTATATCATCGGCAAACAAGATATATTCACTATTAGGGATAGGTGGTGGCATGTCTGACGTGTAAAGTGCATACAGTGTTGGAGATAGACATCCCCCCTGTGGTACTCCGCTTAATAAAGGAATTCTAGGACCTGTATGTGATTTTATATTTATTTGAGCGTATCTGTTGTCAAGGTAGTGGCTGAGTATTTTTTCATATAAAATTGGTAAGTTATACTGTAATATTTTATACTTTAATCCCAAATGCCACACCTTGTCAAACGCTTTGGAAACATCTCTCAACACAATGGTAACCTGGTGTCCCTTGTTTTTAGCTTTTGCTATCATCTCTGTGGCCATGGCTATTGCAGTATGTGTGCCTCTATTTTTCCTAAATCCGTGCTGTCTAGGGTTTATTTGATGGTCCACTAGTGTTAGGATTCTGCTATTTATTATTTTCTCTAGTACCTTCCCAAGTATTTCCAGTAGCGATATTAGTCTGTAGTTTGTTATTTGAGTTTTATCTTTATTAGGTTTGGGTATAAATATCATCTTTGCAGTTTTAAAGCACTTAGGAAAATATCCTGCAGAGAGACATGCATTAAATACCTGAATAATAGCGGTGGTCATAGTAATCGGCAGATTCATTATCATGTTCTTCGTCAAACCTGATATTCCTGGTGTATTCTCCTTGAATGTTCGTAGATGGTGGTAGAATTCACCCTCCTATCTTCCTATCTTATTAAGTCTGTGGAAGTCAGTTTTATTATATGGATTTATCCTGTCTTGCTTGTCCTGCATCCACTCTGTAATTCTTTCTTCGTGTTCCTCATCAAACTCTTCGTTTTCTTCCTCTGTAATCCAGAATATATTACTCCACTCCCTTCTGAATGCTTCCTCAATATCTGTGTCTTCTGTTAATTCGATTCCATTATGATTCTTTATGTGAGGAACTGGTGCTTCACTTTCCCCCGTCATTTTCTTTACACTTTTCCAAAACTCCTTTGAGTCCTTGGTTATGTTCAGTTCGTCCAATAATGAATCCCACTTTTCCCTTTCTGTTTTTATGCACTCGGTTTGTAATTGTCTTTGTATTAGATGAATTAAGTTCATCACTCTATGGTTTGGTCCAAAGTTATTTATATATTGCATTTGTTGGTTGAATATTGTTTGTAGTAGTCTAATATTGTTGTTGTATTTATTATGAGGTAAGGTGCGATAGTTGTTTTTTGGTATATTGCGTTCTACTGCTCTTTTTGTTTGTGTGATTATCTCCATTTCGCTATCTATCACAGCTGTCTCTCTATCATTTAGGTCCGGTACTTCGTAGCTGGAGAGTTCACTTTGATAATCTTCCCAATTAGCTCTACTCATTAAATATCTAGGTTTTACTGGTATTTGTATGGGACTGGTTGATATGGTCATTACTATAGGAATGTGGTCACTGGTTGTGAGTGGTCCCTCTTCTATAAAATAATTATAAAATGCTTTATTATTGGTAAACATTTTGTCAGGATTTGTAAGTGAGTTGTTCCCTATTAAAGTAGGAAAGTTAGGTCCCAAGTGCATAATTCTTCCGGCATCGACTAAAGTATTTTTTTTTTTTTTTTTTCTATGTGATTGAGGGAGGCAAAAGGCATAACTGCCTATAGCGAGTGCCTCCCCCATAGTTGAAAGAGTGACAGGGCCAAAATCAAGGGACGTTCGAGCCAAAATGCCTGGACACACGGAGTTTGAAGCAATTTAAGTCATAGGAAGAGGGAAAGACTGATTCTGGGAGAGAGTTCCAGAGCTCAGATGTTGAGTAGAAGAAAGTTTGAGAGTAACGTTTCACTCTTGGGTTGGAGAGTTGCACAGAGTAGGGGTGGGATTGAGTTGAAAGACGGGTACCACGTGCCCTACGTAAAGGAGGTGGTATGCACTGGGATAGCTCTGAGGAACACTGATTATTATAGTAGCGATAGAATAGCGAGAGAGATGCAACATTGCGGTGGAGAGAGAGAGATTGCAGAGAGTTGGTGAGTGGACGGGAGTTAATGATACGAAAGGCCTTCCTTTCAACTTTGTCTAGGAGAGCGGTGTGAGAGGAACCTCCCCACACATGTGAACAATACTCAATACAAGGGCGCACTATGCCCCTGTACAGAGCAAGAAGCTGTGCAGGGGAAAAGAACCCCCTAAGGCGGTTGAGCACACCCAGCTTCTGGGAGGCTGCCTTAGCAAGACTGGTAATATGGTCCTTCCAAATGAGAGCAGAAGAAAAAAAGACACCAAGAATATTGAGAGAAGATGAAGGGTTGATTTTTGTATTGATGAAGAATAAGGGATAGTCCGCTGGGAGATCCTGAAGGATCATGCAATGATGTCCCTACTACATTATTGTTATTATTGCCAAATATTCTATGTTTACAATTAAAATCACCGAGTATGTATGTAGGTTGATTGTAGTTTGTTAAATTGATAATGTCGCTGAATGGAAGATATGGTCGTCTGGGGGATAGGTATAGTGTTGCTATAATTACTTCTCCAATAGTGGTATACAGCTTTACGGCCATACATTCACTTGTAAAATTATTAATTATTTTATGTTTTATATTTCGTCTTACAGCAATTGCTACTCCTTCGTGAAGTTCGTTGTTTGTATTCTTTTGGTAAACATCATAGTTGAAGAGTTTAATTTGGTGGTTATTGTTTTGTCCATGACTGTTGAGTAGGATAATATCAGGATCAAGTGTTTGATATGTATTGGCTAGATTTATTTTATTAGTATTCCAGTGTCTTACATTATGGTGTACTATTTTTAGCCTTCTATTCATTCGGGTTTAATTGTTTCCTTTTAGTTGCTGGTTTTATGGGTGATCTAGCATCTGGGCCATTTCTTATCTTTTTAAAAGAGCTCTCGTGTACCTTCTAAAAGTTGTGTTTCCTGAATTGTATCTTTCCTTGATATAGGAGTGTATTGACCAGTGTATCTTTATAGCCTCTATTTGTGTAAGTCCATTTAATTGTGCCATTGTTGATACCCTTCAAGACTTCTCGGGACTCGGGTGTTCTAGTTGGGAATGGGTTACTGGGCGTAATAAATAATGTTATGCCCAGTGCATCTGCCTTCCAAATACTTGGGTCAGTTGGGTTCACATCTCCTTCTTCCACACTTTTGTCCAAACTTATTTGTGATAGAGAACTTCTTCTCACATAACTTGTGCTCAAGCGTCGTTTACTTATTTCTCTTGTTTGTTCTAAGTTTGATAGTGTTTGCCTTCGTGATTGATCTTTGACTATGTTTGTGTCCTCAGTTGATATTGTTGTATCTAGCGTAGCAGCTGTTGAGGTTTGTTCTTCATTCCCCATTGTTGCTTCATCTGTATTTTGAGTTTCCATGCTTTCTAATGTTGGTTTCGGTTCCATTGTTGCTCCTAGTACTTTGTTGGAGTTTGGGTTCTCTGGAAACCACATTTCAGGCAATTTATTTTCCTTCAGCATTCTGTTAAGTTCTGTCTTGTAACAACCTGGAGTTCTTAGATTAAGTACATGAGCATGTAGAATGCTTGTGAGTATCTTTACATGCGTAATACTACTGAGTTGTATGTTGGTAGAGACTTCTTTTTCTTTTGCTTCCTTTGTTGCTGCTCTGACTACTTGTGCTAGAGTTTTTGTTTTTGAGTTTAGCTTCTTGTTATCTTCCTGTTCTCTTTTCCTTTTGATCACATCTTTTCTAATTGGGCAGGTCATTGATAGGGTGCGATGGTCATATTTAGCTTTGCCTTCCCCCATACAGTTAAGGCAAGCTTTGTAGTCATTTGGGCAGTTTTGGTAGGCATGGCTTGTTTCACCACATTCAGAACAAAGTACTGCTTCACTCTTGCAGTCCTTCTGCAGATGATCTTCTACTTTATAACATTTAAAACAGGTCATGATATGGGTGTACTTCTCTTGTTGGCATTGGTGTGGAGTGATGCACATATTAAATGCGAGCAGTCCTTGTAGCAGGATTCTATTCACCATTGCTGTCTCTGTTACTCTTATTTTTAACAGGTTGGTATAGTCCTTTATTTTTATCACCTCTTCTATCTTCAGCCAGTTGTTTTGGGCTTCCAGTTCACTCTGTATCTCCTCAGCATTATGTTGGCCTACATGTTTGTCCAATTGGTTGATGAAGACTGTCTTTTTAGCTCGAGCTGCTGGTGGAGTGATTATAATGATACCATGTTTCTCGAATAGTTCCTGTGCTTCAGTTTGTAAGAGGGAGTCTGCATCTTTTTAATTCCTGCATACTGCTTTATATCCATCGTAAGTAGGGTAGAACTTGGAAATAGGAATTTTCAAGTGGCCATATGCAAGTTGAGTTATTTTGCCTATAGAAGTATCTTTACTCCTATCAATAATCTTCAGTCTCACCTTAGTAGCCATATCTGAATTCGGTCAAATCATGGAGATAAATGCATTAAGTTAAAACTCTAGTTGAATTAGGCAATTGAGGATTAATTCTCACATGAAAAGTCCAAAAAAAGAATGACCAGTGAAGGATGACAAAAAAAAATAAAAAATAATAATAATATGCTGATTAACAAATCGAACAACTAAAAGATATTTAAGTTAAAAAGCCAAGCTTAAAAACAAACCCTGCTATGGTGACAGAAGAGAATGAATTTAGATATAATGAATTAATTGAACAAAAGTACCCAAGAATCCTATGAGTTGAAACTTCTTAAAAAAAAAATAAGAAGCCTCAAGCCAAGGATAAAGGAATAAGAAAAAATACGTTAACCCTTTCACGCATTTATGACGCAGAGGTTGCCAGATTAGCAATAAGAAATAGAGTTCTCTCACTCTTATAATTACCTCTCCAAAATTAGTTTTCTGCCCACAGCTAACTCAAAGACAACTGCAGAGGTTGAAGTAACTAAACTAAAGGTTTATAAATACCCCTGATGGTAACAAAGGCTTTAAAGTATCCCCAATAAGCTCAAAATCGCGTCATATGCGTGAAAGGGTTAATATGAAAGTCAAACTACAAAAATGCAGGACAAAAACAAGCTGAAGTTAAGAAAGCAAGAAAATTTACGTTAAAGGAAAATTTACGTTAATACTAAGTCAAACTACAAAATGCAGGACAAAAAACAAGCTGAAGTTAAGAATGCAAGAAAAGTTACGTTAAATTTAAGTACAAAACTGTTTTAAATGTTATAAAGTAGAAGATCATCTGCAGAAGGACTGCAAGAGTGAAACAGTACTTTGTTCTGAATGTGGTGAAACAAGCCATGCCTACCAAAACTGCCCAAATGACTACAAAGCTTGCTTTAACTGTATGGGGGAAGGCAAAGCTAAATATGACCATCGCACCCTATCAATGACCTGCCCAATTAGAAAAGATGTGATCAAAAGGAAAAGAGAACAGGAAGATAACAAGAAGCTAAACTCAAAAACAAAAACTCTAGCACAAGTAGTCAGAGCAGCAACAAAGGAAGCAAAAGAAAAAGAAGTCTCTACCAACATACAACTCAGTAGTATTACGCATGTAAAGATACTCACAAGCATTCTACATGCTCATATACTTAATCTAAGAACTCCAGGTTGTTACAAGACAGGACTTAACAGAATGCTGAAGGAAAATACATTGCCTGAAATGTGGTTTCCAGAGAACCCAGACTCCAACAAAGTACTAGGAGCAACAATGGAACCGAAACCAACATTAGAAAGCATGGAAACTCAAAATACAGATGAAGCAACAATGGGGAATGAAGAACAAACCTCAACAGCTGCTACGCTAGATACAACAATATCAACTGAGGACACAAACATAGTCAAAGATCAATCACGAAGGCAAACACTATCAAACTTAGAACAAACAAGAGAAATAAGTAAACGACGCTTGAGCACAAGTTATGTGAGAAGAAGTTCTCTATCACAAATAAGTTTGGACAAAAGTGTGGAAGAAGGAGATGTGAACCCAACTGACCCAAGTATTTGGAAGGCAGATGCACTGGGCATAACATTATTTATTACGCCCAGTAACCCATTCCCAACTAGAACACCCGAGTCCCGAGAAGTCTTGAAGGGTATCAACAATGGCACAATTAAATGGACTTCCACAAATAGAGACTATAAAGATACACTGGTCAATACACTCCTATATCAAGGAAAGATACAATTCAGGAAACACAACTTTAAGAAGGTACACGAGAGCTCTTTTAAAAAGATAAGAAATGGCCCAGATGCTAGATCACCCATAAAACCAGCAACTAAAAGGAAACAATTAAACCCGAATGAATAGAAGGCTAAAAATAGTACACCATAATGTAAGACACTGGAATACTAATAAAATAAATCTAGCCAATACATATCAAACACTTGATCTTGATATTATCCTACTCAACAGTCATGGACAAAACAATAACCACCAAATTAAACTCTTCAACTATGATGTTTACCAAAAGAATACAAACAACGAACTTCACGAAGGAGTAGCAATTGCTGTAAGACGAAATATAAAACATAAAATAATTAATAATTTTACAAGTGAATGTATGGCCGTAAAGCTGTATACCACTATGGGAGAAGTAATTATAGCAACACTATACCTACCCCCCAGACGACCATATCTTCCATTCAACGACATTATCAATTTAACAAACTACAATCAACCTACATACATACTCGGTGATTTTAATTGTAAACATAGAATATTTGGCAATAATAACAATAATGTAGTAGGGACATCATTGCATACTTTAGTCGATGCCGGAAGAATTATGCACTTGGGACCTAACTTTCCTACTTTAATAGGGAACAACTCACTTACAAATCCTGACAAAATGTTTACCAATAATAAAGCATTTCATAATTATTTTATAGAAGAGGGACCACTCACAACCAGTGACCACATTCCTATAGTAATGACCATATCAACCAGTCCCATACAAATACCAGTAAAACCTAGATATTTAATGAGTAGAGCTAATTGGGAAGATTATCAAAGTGAACTCTCCAGCTACGAAGTACCGGACCTAAATGATAGAGAGACAGCTGTGATAGATAGCGAAATGGAGATAATCACACAAACAAAAGGAACAGTAGAACGCAATATACCAAAAAACAACTATCGCACCTTACCTCATAATAAATACAACAACAATATTAGACTACTACAAACAATATTCAACCAACAAATGCAATATATAAATAACTTTGGACCAAACCATAGAGTGATGAACTTAATTCATCTAATACAAAGACAATTACAAACCGAGTGCATAAAAACAGAAAGGGAAAAGTGGGATTCATTATTGGATGAACTGAACATAACCAAGGACTCAAAGGAGTTTTGGAAAAGTGTAAAGAAAATGACGGGGGAAAGTGAAGCACCGGTTCCTCACATAAAGAATCATAATGGAATAGAATTAACAGAAGACACAGATATTGAGGAAGCATTCAGAAGGGAGTGGAGTAATATATTCAGGATTACAGAGGAAGAAAACGAAGAGTTTGATGAGGAACACGAAGAAAGAATTACAGAGTGGATGCAGGACAAGCAAGACAGGATAAATCCATATAATAAAACTGACTTCCACAGACTTAATAAGATAGGAAGATAGGAGGGTGAATTTTACCACCATCTACGAACATTCAAGGAGAATACACCAGGAATATCAGGTTTGACGAAGAACATGATAATGAATCTGCCGATTACTATGACCACCGCTATTATTCAGGTATTTAATGCATGTCTCTCTGCAGGATATTTTCCTAAGTGCTTTAAAACTGCAAAGATGATATTTATACCCAAACCTAATAAAGATAAAACTCAAATAACAAACTACAGACCAATATCGCTACTGGAAATACTTGGGAAGGTACTAGAGAAAATAATAAATAGCAGAATCCTAACACTAGTGGACCATCAAATAAACCCTAGACAGCACGGATTTAGGAAAAATAGAGGCACACATACTGCAATAGCCATGGCCACAGAGATGATAGCAAAAGCTAAAAACAAGGGACACCAGGTTACCATTGTGTTGAGAGATGTTTCCAAAGCGTTTGACAAGGTGTGGCATTTGGGATTAAAGTATAAAATATTACAGTATAACTTACCAATTTTATATGAAAAAATACTCAGCCACTACCTTGACAACAGATACGCTCAAATAAATATAAAATCACATACAGGTCCTAGAATTCCTTTATTAAGCGGAGTACCACAGGGGGGATGTCTATCTCCAACACTGTATGCACTTTACACGTCAGACATGCCACCACCTATCCCTAATAGTGAATATATCTTGTTTGCCGATGATATAACGCAAATAATCACCACACCAGGCAAGTCTAAGAACTTTGCAACTATTAACGTACGAAGAGCAATAATGTCAATCAACGAGTACGAACATAAGTGGAAAATAAAAACCAACCTAAGGAAGTTCAAAGTAATACCACTCGGAAGACAACAATACCCAAATCTAACAATAAACAATAACCAAATAGAATATGCTACAGATGGAATGATGTTGGGGCTTAAGATCAGTAAAAACGGCTACCAAGGACATATAAACCAAATCAAAAATAGGACAAATGCTCTTCTAACAAAACTTCATAGATTCCAGGAATCAAGCAGTAAAACGAAAGAGAAACTATATAAGGCATTAATAAAACCCCTATTAACATATCCGCCAATTCCAATAAATATATCAGCAAAAACTAATCTCTACAAATTGCAAATTATTCAAAACAAATCGTTAAGGTTTATCTATAATATAAAATTCCCAGATCTGGTCACAAATGAAGCACTACATTTGCGTTCACAACTCTGCCCCATTAATGTTCTGCTACATAATTTATCCAAAGACATATGGAGCAAAACATTACAATTGAATCTGGGTAATCAGAGACAACTAATCATACACAACAGAGAACAAGAAAGGCATAACTCAATGTACTTCCAGAGCAGTTATGACCGGAGTATGCAACCGGAGCCAGAACCAATCCATACCTTAAGGTATTGACTCTGCTGCTGGGGGTGGGTGCATTCCCAGCAGTGGAGTACAATGCTAGGTGACTGAAGTACTTTACTTTCACTAAACATATATATGTGAAATCTCCAATCATAATCAGCCGGCGTCGGTGTACGATCAGGGTCTGTGGATCCTTGGTGATCCATTGACTCAGACAAAGACCGGCGCGGGCGATGTGATTGGGAGGAAGCATTTCGTGATCTATCCCGAATCTTACCTATAGATTTTGACAAATCAGATAAGACTACCTAAAGGGCAATGTGGATTGGCTGTAGTGGTAGGGGGCCCCACATACAATGACCACATCCCAAGACCTAACCGTTTGGGGGCCAGCATTAGCGCACGCGTGATAGCACCGATCATGCGTGTGTCTCTCCGAGCCCTAACATAACAATCCCACAGTACTACTCTTATAGGACCACTTCAAAGTGACCCCCTGCAGCTGGTGCACTGCTGCAACTACTGGAGTTGATACCTAGTGATCTTAGAATCACACTTTCACAATCTAGAAAAATTTATGCTGAATTTCCTGCTACTACTAGCTGGTCTCCTAAAGTTTCGCTGCACCGGAAAGATTAATTAACTATGCGGGGGCCACAGGGGAGTACACAACAAAACGACCACAACAGGGACTCTACTGTACACTCTAACAAGATTCTATATAACGTCGGGCCGGCTGACAGGCTCGGGGTGCTAAAATCTCAAGTTGATATTCTTCCTCAACCGGCATTTCAACCTGCTCTACCTGCCAATACTCCTCACCCACGAACGGTTTCACTTTCTCAGCAGCCCTTTTCATAAACACACCCGTATAGGGATTTACTAGCTTATACGCAGCCCCGTCTCGGACCACTTCCATGACCCTAAAGGGACCCACCCACCCACTTTGTGTTCAACTTTTGGCTAGTCCCAGGTACTGGATTCTCGTTCCTGATCCATTCCATGTCGTCCACATTGACCTTTTCATTCCGGTGGTTTCGATTAGCCACGTCTCTAAACTTCCTGGTCATGGTCAGTGAGGTTTGTTCCAGGACTTCTCTCACGACGGACATAGCCAAAAGTTGAAAGCAAAGTGGGTGGGTCCTTTTAGGGTCACGGAAGTGGTCCGAGACGGGGCTGCGTATAAGCTAGTAAATCCCTATACAGGTGTGTTTATGAAAAGGGCTGCTGAGAAAGTGAAACCGTTTGTGGGTGAGGAGTATTGGCAGGTAGAGCAGGTTGAAATGCCGGTTGAGGAAGAATATCAACCTAAGATTTTAGCACCCCGAGCCCGTCAGCCGGCCCGACGTTATATAGAATCTTGTTAGAATGTACAGTAGAGTCCCTGTTGTGGTCGTCTTGTTGTGTACTCCCCTGTGGCCCCCGCATGGTTAATTAATCTTTCTGGTCAAACCCCTGTGCAGCGAAACTTTAGGAGACGTAGGTTCTCGGGTTGTGTAGAATGTCATACAGGTGATTGGGACTAGGGTGGTGGCGTTCCCATCAGGACGTGCTGTTGGCTCTGAGTACCTTTATGGTTGACTGGGGTTATACTTCTTTCGTCCCGAGGCTCAGCCAGCGCACAGAGTGTGAAGGGACTCCCACGATACGGGCGTCCATGCTGCTCTCTAGTCTGGTCACCTGGGGTTTTCCAAGCAATAAGGGGGTGGAGAGAGGCTGTCTCTACGGGGACAAGATAGTGCCTGGTTGGCAATCTCCTGGCTTGCAAGTCTAGGGTAGTGGCCCATTTAGCTCCAAGTAGGGAGTCTAGGGAATCATCAATCCGAGGTAGGGGAGTGGCATCTTCGATCGTGACGTCATTGAGTCTGCGATAATCTATGCAGAATCTGGTGGTCCCGTCCTTCTTCCGTACAAGTACTACTGGGGATGACCAAGGGCTTGTCGAAGGGTGGACCACTCCGGTGGCCAACATGTCTTTTACCTGGGACTCTTCCTCTTGTCGTTGGATGGGATTTTTCCGTCTGATGGGTTGCTTGACGGGATGTCCCACGGTGTGGATTGGGTGATGGAGGATGTTGGTTTTCCCCACATCTCGATTTGAAGTGGCGAAGATGTCTTGGTAGGTGGTTAATAGGTTCTTCAGGTCGGCTTGTTGTTGGGGGGTTAGATGAGAAGGAATAGAGGGTAAGGGTAAAGAAGTGTTAGAGGGAGTATCAGCTGGAATGGATAGTTCTTCTGCATAAGGCTCTAATTCTCCGATGGTTAAACCTTTTGGTAGGGTAATTGGCTGGTCTGATATATTGGCTATCTTTATGCAATTTAGTTTATCAGAAATTAGACTAGGAGCGGTTAGGCAGTCCCTATTAAAGGGGCTTTGGAGGTGAGGGGTCATAATGGCATCCCCGGGTAAGGTGGGTACAATGGGGATCCACTTCTCAAGATGAGGGGGGAGTGTCACGAGTTTGGCAGTGACTGATTGAGTGATGGGCATTATGCAAGGGGGGGAAATCGGAGTTTGAGGGGAGGGAACAGGATTGGGTGGTGTCAGGGTAGGACTGGGCTGGGTTAAAGGTACAGATTTGGTAGAAAGTGGGCAAAGTCGGGGGGTGTCTCTAGTTGGATTTTTGGTTGGGTGCCTTCATTAGAGGTAGCAGGCTGTTGTTTCTTTCGGTTTACTAGGAGGGGGGGGGGGGAGAACGTCAGTGTTCTTTTCCCACAATCGATGGAAGCACATAGCTTTATGAGAAGATCGAGACCCAAATATCCATCGTATAGGCCTATATGGTCTCCTTGGGATCATAAACCACGAAAGAGTGGTTGGTTCCGTGATGAGGAACAGGGGTATTTACATATAGGGGGAGTGTCTGGCCAAAGTTATCAATCACTTTGGCGTCGGCACTGACTAACACTATGGAGGAAGGTTGGATGGTGCCTAAAGCTTTCTGCTGTTTTCTGAAGAAGGGAGAGAAAAGGCATGATCGGGATGCTCCCGTATCGATCAGTAGGCGGATTTTCACCCCATTCAGAATGAGTTTTCTGTAGATGGGTAGTCCCCCTGGTTCTGTTTCTTCATGTGCCCCCGCCATTTTTACAGTGATTTGTGTATGGGGGCCGCCTAAAAATCCAGGCCTTGTGTGGTCTCAAATTCTGGCTCGAAGTCCTCTCTCTGGTCCTCTTCGGAGCCTTCCTCAAATCCGGCAGTGCCGTATTCTATTATGGTGGCGATCCGCCTTGGCTTGATCCAGGGGATCTGGGCCCACCACCTAGGTGACATGGTCCTTTTCTTCGCCAGCTCAGTAAATGATTTCCGCAACGACGTCAGTAAACATTGACTATTGCAGGTTCTCCAGTCGGCTGTGCAAATCTTGGTCCATTCCTTGGCCTTATCACTGGCTCGGGGGGCCATGGGGCTAGGGGCAGCAGGTACGGTGGGCGTGTGTGTGGTGGCCCTTTGGATGGCGGCTACCATATCTTGTCCCCGGGTTTGTCTCAGGGTCACGATCCGCCTTACGACCGGCATATCTGTGTCATAATCAATGGATTCCACGATAGAGAAGTGGTCGGCCACCGCCAGAGGTAAGATCCTCAGCAAGGCCCTGAACACATTCTCCTTCTTTTGGGCAGTGGTTTCCTCCGCGAACGCAGTGACAGCAAGCTGGGTCAACTCACTGATCGTGTCGTCCAAATTCATATTAAATTTAACTTGGTGGAAGTGCCTATCCGAAATTATTTGGCCTAGGACAGGGTTAATGGCAGCCTTTACATAACTTTCAAATTGTACCCAGGTTAAACCAGGCATTTGTTCCTGCACATACCCTGATACCTTCCCTGCATATTTACCTAGTTTAACTATGACTGTGTAAATCTTGGAAGCGTCTTGGTCCTGGAACATCAGATCCAGGACGGGTTTGACCATTTCCATGTATGTTCCTATATAATTTTCCTCGGGCTTAAATGCCGGGATATCGAGTGACTTAGCTGCCATGGTGATTAGGTTGATTGAGAGTGCAAGTATGAAACAAATTAGACAAGCTGATGTGCCGTATCGAGACACCGCTGCCACCAGTGAAATGTCGGGTTGGTATTTCAACTCGATTTACTATGATCTCGCACAATCTTATACTAAGATATATTGAGATGGAATATGCTCGACAGGGTCACGTCTAGCTGTATAATTCTTGCATCAATTCTTTATCCCAAGGCAGCATTCACACAATAAGAACACAATATTACTTCACACTTGAGTTTATTCATAGGATATAGGTTAATGCATATAGAATATTGCTCTGTCATATAGGGCAGACAATAAAGGTATTCAAGTGACATATCAAATATAGAATGATCTATAATTATAACTTTATTATAATCAGTCACGTTACAATTACACACAGTATAGGTAATAGTAATATGCAAGAATAATGGTGTTACACATGTACATAGATAATCAAATTAAATGATAATGCGTATGTGAGTGTAACGTCTAGCGCGAAGACTTCTGGCATAGGGTGAATTGACTTGACAATAGCGTTCACGAGCGTGGGGGGCAGTGAGCGCCTATCTAGGGGATTCAGGGAAGGGTCACACAGGTAAGATAAATAAAAGGTAGTGCGTTCGACCCGAGGTCAGAGTGACTGCTTTGGTATGAATTTATAATTCGAAATAGTGCGACTATAAGACACTGGTGAATATTAAACATATACTAAAGAGCTTATTGACAGGGTGGTTTAAGTTGGTATTTACTTTTCTAAGCGGTTTTTGTGAAAGAGTCTACACACGGATATGAAAAATAGATTTACACCGGGTAAGAGTTCAATACACACAAGTATAGAATCCAAATTCAAATTAAGGTCAATGAATCACTATAACAAGAATGAATGCAAATTAATTATAAAATGAGGAAATCTATCTATCTATCTATTGCCTGATGCCGTGATCCCCGAAGGGGTGGCCACGAACGAACCGCCCCATGCACCTCTGTCCCCAGTCAGTCGACGCCCCTCCCCCCAACCAGCACCGCCTTCGTTCATGTAGTTCCTCACTCCATCCTTCCACCTCATATTCGGTCTACCTCTCCCCCTCTGTCCCTCCACCTCGCTCTCGTACACCCTCTTAGTCATTCTCTCGCTTTCCATACGTTCCATATGGCCGAACCATCTCAAGTTGTTCCTTTTCACACTTTTCAGCACATCTACCTCCACACCACACCTCCTTCTTACTTCCTCATTAGTCTGTCTATCCCTCCATGTAACTCCGCACGCACTCCTTAAGTAATTCATTTCCACTGCTCTCACTCTTGGTCTGAGTCTCTCAACCAACGTCCATGCTTCGCTTCCGTAAGTCAGTGTCGGGATTACCACACTGTCATGCAAGGACTTCTTCACTTCCATACTGACCACCCTATTTCTTGTTACTGCTTTTAGCGTTCCTACAACCCTCTTCCCCTGTTGTACCCTCTCCCGCACCTCTTCATCCATAGTCCAAATGGGAGGAAATACACTCAATTAAAATGCGACTGGAATATCACAGTAAAGTAGAATTCGGAAGAACTCAGAATACAAAATGGCGTACACAACGAAGTTGTACTGGGTTAAAATACTATGGGAATAGCATGAAAGGAAATTTGAATGTATTAGCAAATCCCTATACAGTATGGCAATACGTGGATCAAAGATATGGCGTATGCGAATTACATAAACAGATGATATAATTAAATGATCACTATGGAAATAGTAAAATCGAAATAATAATGGTCTCTTATATAATACGGAGACACGAACAATAAATAACTTGAATATGAAGTTATTATAAATGTGTGAAAAGAATTATTAGTTACCCACACGAACAATAAATAACTAAAATATGGAGTTATTAAAAATGTGTGAAAAGAATTATTAGTTACCCACACACGTAGATCAGATTAATTCACAAGCACTGGTATAAACTAGATAGCTCGAATAAATAGAATTAAAATTAACTCAACGAGGGGTTGAGTTTTCGGTAAGGAAAGATAGACAGATTAAAATTTGGCCATAGGTCTTAGGTAAAAGGTAGTAAATAAGGGAATATCTTCACGGTATACGTTTACACTTCAACTTGGATACACTAGAGAATAAATAACATATATAGGTGACATCTGAGAGTATTCCGTATTTGAGCCTGGATCGAGATGAATGTATATAACTGGTGCGCCAATGATAATTAACGATAATACGTCAAGACATAAACTGCAAGGGGGTAAGGTAGCAATATCTGGTGCGATGAATTCACTTGCACAGATCAAGTTTTAACGGGAGGATAAATGACTATGTAACGTGTACACAGACCGATAATTAAGTAAATAACAGGCACAGATCCTTGGCACAGATCAACTCAATAACACTTTAGGAATACTCGCATATATAACCTTACCTGCAACAATAGCCACAAATTGAGATCACAGAAACACTTAGGGTTTGCGTGGAGGAGGAGAAGGGCCAAGTACAAGGGTCGGGGAGTCACAGATTTCCGGGCACGGCAGCTGGGCGTAATGGGGCCACTCATCAGGAGTCCAGGGGGCAGGGCCAGACGTCAGGGTATAGCTCCGACAGGGGTCCAAGGGCAGGGGAGCAGGTGGACAGCAGGCTCCTCTCTCTCAGGCAAATAACTCCCGGACATACATCCGGACGGAGAGTTTAGGCAGGTATACTCCCGGACATATATCCGGACAGAGCAAGCTGCTGTAGTTTCAGTCAATACATATTTGGGTTATTTTTCTTAGTCAGGTTGTCTGATCTCGTGTGAATAAGGGCATAGTAATTACATAAAAATGGGCTATGTTGCAGTTAATAGTTACAAGAAAAATATATTATGGTGCTTGATGACATCGCACTGAGGTTCTCGTCTTTTTAACCTTTGGTTCTTTCTTATATCATCAAGCCTGATGATGTAATTCGTTATTTTCTGTTCACTAATTGTTTTGTCTATTTGCACTGTTTATGTAATGGTCTTCTTCTGTGACACTTCATATCACCATTTCACTTTCCTTCTCGTCTGGCAGCTTCTTGAGGATGGAGGGCCCCAACGATTCAAATACTCCCAGGGCTCTTTATGCTTAGATTGCATAAACACTTTTTCATCATAGTACTCGAGGGAATATTCGGGTTGAAGTTCTGCCTTAGCTATTTGAGTCCTGCTCTGTGATTGGCAGGCCCGCGTGAGGTGTTGATTGGAGGGGCTTGACCTGCCCTTCGGGGGTAACTCACCTGTATGTGGAATTTGAGCATGGGTACAGGGGTCAGATTTCGCGTTTTCTGGAGAATGGGAAATGAATCTGTTTCTAAATCCTTTTCTTTTGGTCTCCCTGGATTCCCTTATAATAATAATAATAATAATAATAATAATAATAATAATATTTATTCAGTTAGCAATTTACAGAGTTGGTACCACATAGTATGTTACAAAAATGACATGTACCAGCCTTGCATAATTCCAACTAAGGATAGCCCAATAAGGCCGTTAGGCGTATTTCCATTGGGGTCCTTGTGGGATTAGGTTAGCTGGGGAAATGAGGAGGATAAAGAAATAGATACTTTAGAGAAAGTATTTCTAGGGGGTTATTTTAAGATACCTTACATCCTATAGTAAATATCAGTAATCCGTAATCAGTAATAATTTCAGTTTGGTTTGTCTATCTCTTATGTCGTACTTAGTAGTAAACATAAGCTTGGTGCCCCTTCTCGCAGGTGTCCGGTTCAGGTGTTCCTTCGGGCTACGTCTGAAGGAATACAGTGTTCTCTTTTCATGGACTGACTGGGGTAGGTCGTTCCAGTCTTTGATGGCGGTGAAGAAGAATGTTTGCTTACCCTGTCCTTGGATTCTCGGGACCTTAAAATTAAACATCCTGTTTCTTGTATTATGTCCACTCCTCTCATTTGCTTTAACAAAATCATTCTTTAGATACTCTGGAGCTCTGTCATAGACATTTTTGAAGGCATTAGTGAGCCTGATTTGTTTGACCCTGTCAGAGACATTGAGCATACCTAGTGACTGAAGTTGTTCCTGGCCAACATGTGATCTGGGTCCTAGGTTCAGCATGAACCTAACCATTTTATTTTGAGTGACCTGAAGTTTGTGCTGTGCTGATTTAGATGATGCAGAGTACCAGGATGACACAGAATAGTCAAAATTACATTGAACAAGCGCTTGGCAGAGGGTCTTTTTGGTCGCCACGTGCAAGCATCCCACCTGTCTATACAGGTATTTTATACGTGCTCTACACTTACTCAGGATAGATTCCAAAATTGTTTCACCTGACAAACTCACGTCCAGTTTCAGTCCGAGATATTTAACTTGTGACACTGTTGTTATAGGAATATCATTACAGTTGACCGAGAAGCCCACAATGTCTTTCAGTTTGCGTTTTGTTCCACATAAGATGGCTTCCGTCTTGCCCAGGTGAAGAGATAGTCTATTGTCCACTAGCCATTCACTACATGATGCTAGTTCTTTGGAAAGTGAAGCGGCAATACTTATTGGGTCTTTTCCTGAAACCAGAAGCACGCTGTCGTCTGCATACAGTAATAATTTACATGAGACGCTCAGTTCCATGTCGTTCACATAACAGAGAAAGAGTAAGGGACCAAGGATGCTTCCCTGCGGGACCCCACAGTTAATTGGCATAGGATCAGATATATTATCATCAATTTTGACTCTTTGGGTTCTACCACTAAGATAAGATTTAAACCAGTTCACAGACCCTATGCCCATTGCTTGTAGTTTATTACATAGGATATCATGGTCTACTGTGTCAAACGCTTTTTGTAGATCAAGAAGAACCATACCGGTGTAGTTACCTTTAGACATTTCTTTACGAATGTGATCCGTTAAGTGGATGAGACAGGAGTCTGTCGAGTACATGCATCTGAAACCTGATTGAAACTTATAGAATAGATCATTTTGTTTGAGGTAGTGTTCAATTTGGGTGTATACCGCTCTTTCAAGGATTTTAGATACAATACATAATATGCTAACTGGTCTGTAGTTGCCAACTTCTAGTATATTTCCTTTCTTGAATAGAGGGGTTACAATAGCTTCCTTCAGTTCAGCAGGTACAGTGTTGGTGTTAATTGACAAGTTGATGATGTGGGTTAGGGGGCCTGCTATACCAATGGCTCCATCTCGTAGAAATTTGGCAGGAATTTTGTCTGGTCCTGTGCTCTTATGTACATTTAGGTTAGACAGCTCGTCAAAAGTGTTTTTTGGTGTAACATTTTGCAATCCAAATGTGTTTGGGTGTATGTCTTTATCTCTGTAGAAATTACGAAAGGTGGCCGTTGTTGTCGTGTATTTATTGAGAGGTTGAGGTAGGTTCTGTGCAAGTGTGTTTGCTATGGAAGTGAAGAAGGAGTTGAAGTAGGTTGAAATTTGTCATTTATCGTGGCAAACCTTATCATTAATGGTGAGAGCAATATTAGTGTTAGACAAATCCCTTGTCTTGTTGCTGTAGCCTGTTGTTTTTAGGTGCCTCCATAGTTTCTTTGGGTTATTCTGATATTCCTCTGCCTTATTGTGAAAATAATTAGTTTTCGCTGATTTTATTTTCCTACTTAGTTTATTCCTGGCCCTGTTGAACTCATGTTTCAGACCTTGATCCTGTCTATGTTTCGCTAGCCTTTTTAACAGATTGTCTCTGTGTTCCAGATGGTGTAGTATGTCATTGTTGATCCATGGGTCTGACCTTGCTTTAATTCGTATGTCTTTCAGAGGAGCTATTTCGTCTAGGATGTTTGTGATGATGGTTCTGAAGCCAACCCATGCGTCATTAACGTTTGTACTTCCAAACACTGGAGACCAGTCTGTATTCCATAAAATGTCCAGAAATGTTTCTTTATTGTAGTTTCTGAGTGACCTTGTTTTGATAACCTTGTGATTCTCTAGGGTAATTTTTGTGGTTTTCCGTGTGCAATATGTGATGAAGTGATCACTTATCCCAGTCTGTATAACCCCTGATTGGGATATTTTGTCCTCTCTGTTACAGTTTATGTTGTCTAATATTGTGGCAGTGTTCTCAGAGATACGTGTGGGGGTTGTGATGAGTTGTTTGTGATTGTGCATTGTCAGTATATATGCCTATATTCTCGTACAAGCCTATCATTTCGTTGTTTGTAACACAGGTTAAAATCCCCTAGTATGATGGATTCATTCCGAGGGTCTAGCGATGACAAAGTTCGTTCAAATTTGGTCAAGAATTGTGTGTCGGCTGGTGGCCTATAGCATACCCCAATTGTGATGGGTCTTGTCCTCGGCAGGTGTAGGTCGATCCACAGAGCTTCGTGATTTTCTACATGGAGGTCGGTCCTAGTTGTGTGTGTGAGGTTGTTTTTTACATACAGACATACTCCTCCCCCTTGCCTATTGCGATCATTCCTAACCATGTTGAAACCTTGAATGTTTATTTCACCATCGTTTATACTTGAATCCAGCCAGGTTTCTGTGATTGCAATTATTGAAGCTTTGGCCTTATTAGCCACCTTACGGTGGCTATCTTGTGTGGTTGTCCTTCTGGCTCCGTCATTTCAATATTGATATAGAAATGGGACGAAAGGCTTTAAAATCGACAAACTAATGGGCCGAAAGTCTTTAAATCTCAAAACTAATGGGGGGGGGGGACTCGAGACATCACAACACAGCAGAAAAAAAAAAAAAAAATCACGCACATCTAGGTCGTCCAAGAGAGAAACCCAGAGACCCAGGTCCATTTGGGGTCCCCAGCAAAAGATTCCCAGGTCCTAGATATCCCGGAGAGGCTCTGATTTAGTGGGTAGTATTTTTTCCCAAGTTCACGTTCTAATTAGAAGCTTCTTGTGGTGACCACCAGTCGGCAAATTTTCGTATTGTCGACGGACCCTAGGACAAGTGGTAATTTACTTGGCAACTCAACAACATAACCAGTTTCGTTTAAAAGACACGCCATTCACAAATGGTATTTTTTTGGTAGTAACATATCTATTTGAGCACACACAATTAATATATGTATCAACTATAACCCTATAATCATTACACATGGCGAAAAAAATAAATGTATGCGAATTCACAAATTGCTTGCAAAGTAGGAATGTTAGCTTGTTAAGCACCAAATCCTTATAGAAAGAGTATACAGTATATAATAAACACATGTTATAGTATAATTAGGTAAAAATTTAGTGTATGGCCTTCTCCTGAAGAAAATTGATTTTTGAGCACAGACTAAACCAAAAATACGTATTTATATAGCTGGTCATTAACCTAACCTAACCTAACCTAACCTAACCTAACCTAAGCTAAGCTAACCTAGGCATCCTAGGAGCTGCCGCCCCCAGACCCCCGCTGGTCTTGGGTTGAAAAGTGATAAAAACACATAATCTCTTACCTCGTTATTCAAAGTTTTGTATTTGGTTTAATATACACTTCCCGGGTCATTTTAATAGTTCTATTGCTTCTATATATCATATAATACACCATAGAATACGTTTTTAATAACTGGAAAAAAAGCCTTCGATTAAATATTTACGTATAATTATTTACAGTGGAATAAGCTACTGTCAGTAAGTTTAACTATTATTAAAACTCACTGAAAATATAGATGCGCATATAGATGAGAATATGGCAGGACCTCATCACTGCCCGACGTACGATATAACCTCTCCCTCACCCTTCTCCCCACAAACAAACTCACACGCGCGAGCAACCCATTGTAATTTTCGTTTCCTAAAACTATATCGACAGCTTACTAAATTTGTCCAGAACTTATGTTGATTTCTTGTAAAAACTTATCTTATTATGATAATACATAGCATCAATTAATAGAGCATACTATTTAATGAAAATATAATCATGCTTCTCGTGATATAGTAATATAGGGTAAGGGAATGGCGAAATCAGAGACAGCCGAATTAAGAAGTCCTGTTTACGTGCAGAGGTTTTCGTGCTGTAGCAGCAGTAAAGATAAGCCCGAGACTTTGCCCAAGGGTAAAGCCTATCTTATTTTATGGAATATTATAATATTCTACTCTACGTGAGGTTTAATCGCTGTACATGTCAAACACTTCTAAGAAACTTACATTAATAGCACTATATGAATATTCCCATATTCAAAATATGCTACAGGGGGGCAATGCCTAGTGAGTTAATTTTCTCAATAGGTGGCGTTCTGAGAGTGAGGGTCCGAGTCTGGGGAATGAGACTGTGAAGCGCAGAGGAGGAGCAGCTTCAGAGATGGGATTGCTTCGAGCCGGGGTGCTTCGCATGTCTCACTCCTTAGACTGGAACAAGACCTCACGGGCCTCACCGTGTTCAGCGGTTGAGTGTGCAGGCTCTCAGCCTATGCCCGAGAGGGAGTAGTTGGAATATAGAAGAAAAAAATGGCGAAAAAAAAAATTATGAGAATCCACAAATTGCTTGCAAAGTAGGAATGTTAAGTTGCTAAGCACCAAATCCTTATAGAAATAGTATATATAATAAACACATGTTATAGTATAGTTATTTACAGTGGAATAAACTACTGCTATAATCACCGGAAATAGATGCAGAAATAGATGATCGAGGATATGGCAGCACCTCATCACTCATCATTGCCTTGTGTATGATACAATATAATCATGCTTATCGTGATATAGTAATAAAGTACAGTAGGTGTGCAGTTTTCGCATTACCAAAAAACAAAACAAAAAAAATGCATACGCAACTCTGCGACCTAGAATTCTGCAAATAGTATTAACTCTCTTAGGTAAAATCGGTTCATATACAATATATATATAGATATATATATACTAAACAAAAAATTATACTCACAGCCGGACTTGAACCACCAACAGTCAGAACAAGTGCCCATACTTTAATACACTATACCACAGCGTGATAGAGGATACTTGTGTGTAGTGGATTAAAGCATGGACACTCGTCCTGACTGTTGGTGGTTCATGTCTGCCTGGGAGTGTATATATATAATTACATTTATGATCACATTGAATCTTAACCATTGGAATATTTATCTATAATAAGGTCAGCGTAACACTATTTTGTAGCATTTTGAATATGGTGTAATTCAAATTAAAAATATAAATAAGAAAGAAATAGTGCCCATAATCTGTGACCTTCAACATTCACCTTGACCTTTGAATAACAAAAACACAAAATTTGGACAATCGTTGCATTGACCAACCAAATTTGCCAGCAAAATTTGGTGACGATACGTAACCCGTTCAGTACAGTTCTGTCGGTTTCATTTCATACTGGATATTAAGACGATTTTATTTAGTTTATGAATGGCCTCCATAAAATTAGCAGGCTTCCAACTATCTTAATTAACCCTTTTTACTACCACAGATCCTTCATAAGCTCCACCAAATTGTCTAATAATAGCTAATATACAATACAAATTACGTCACCGGTACAAAAAAGGGTTAAACAGTTTAGAAAGAGTTTAAAGAAAATTATTAACACTCTTCTTTTGTTCTTTGACCTTGACCTTTAACCATAAGTATTATATATATATGATTGAAATATATGTTATTTAAGTAAAATGCAACTAACAGTCGTCAGCTTATTGAATATTGAGTATTTGTTTATGATGAAGGTTAACTTTTGACCTTGGCCTGTGACCTTGACCTTTATGTAGGATTATATTTATGTTTGCTTTGATGTAACCCTAGAAAATCAAATAAGAATGTAAAATTTCATTAAAGATCATCAGTTAGTTTCAGAGGTATTAAAGGAATAGTTGACCTTGACATTTGACCTTCATCTTGACCTTCATGATGTCTGAAAATTCAACATTTTAATTTTCCCTTAAAGCACATGTCTCAACGAATTTTGTAAAGTTTACATGAATAGTAAAGAAATTAGCATATTAACCTTATATTTGACATTGACCTGTGACCTTGACCTATCAAATGGAATTATGTTTATTCTTGTATGAACTTGGTCTAGGCATTCCAAATATGCATGATATGCCTAATGAGAATCCTACATTAAATAGGGAATGCTAGTAAAAATAATATTTAGAAATTTAACCTTGACCTTTGAACTTGACCTTCGACCTTAGAATTTCTTATCAAGATTTAGTTAGCTTAATTAACAGCAATGTTCGTATTAATTAGCGTTATGAATACGATGTAATTTGTATAAAAACTTATTGATTGCAAATAGTGATCATAAACTGTGACCTTAACCTTTGACCTTTGACTTAAAATAAAATAGATATATTTGGATGTTCGTCGCATTGACCAACTGAATTTGCCTGTATAATTTGGTGACAATACCTTAAACAGGCTAGGAGGAGTTTAGAGAAAATGACAAATACTCTTGATTTTGACCTTGACCTCTGACCTTAACTATTACAATGTTTACGTGAAATTTGATATATATGATATTTAAGTAATAAGCTGTAACACATAACAGTTTTCCAAAATTTGAATAATCTTTTTAATAAATAATAAAAGTTGACCTTTGACCTTCACCTGTGACCTTGACCTTTATGTAAGAATGCATTTTTGTTTGCATTGACATTCCCCATGAAAATCAAATAAGCATGCCTAATTTCATTAAACCCATCAATTAGTTTCATATATATTAATAGAATAGTTGACCTTTATCTTGACCTATATATGTCTCAACATTTATTATTTTCCTTTTCAATTAAAATGCAACTATCTCACCAAAATGTGTGAAGTTTGCATGAAAAGTGAAGAAAATAGCATATCAACCTTTTATTTGACCTTGACCTGTGACCTTGACCTTTCATATGGAATTGTATGGTTTCTTGCATGACCTTGGCCTAGGTATTCCGAATATACATGGTAAGAGTAGTGAGAATATAAGTTAGTTAAGAAATACTAGTAAAACAAAAAAATTTACCTTTGACCTTGAACTTTGACCTTATCCTTTATAATATTTATCTAAAATTTAGGCAAAACGAAAGCAATATTACTAGTAACATGTAGTGAAAATTAAGAAATTTTAATAAAAACTAAAAAGAAAATAGTATAAGTTGACCTTTCACCTTGACCTGTGACCTTGACCTTTATGTAGGAGTACATTTTTATGTCCATTGATATTTCCCAGGAAAATCAAATAAGCATGACTAATTTCATTAAAACCCATCAGTTAGTTTCATATATACAGTATATATAGAGGAGTTCACCTTGACCCTTGACCTTCACCTTGACCTTCATGATATGTGTCTCAAAATTTATTATTTTGCTTTTCATTTAAAGTGCAACTATCTCACCAATTTTTGTTTTTAAATTGCATGAAAAATAAAGATAATAGCATATTGACCTTTTATTTGACCTTGACCTTTCATATGGAATTGTATGGTTTCGTATATGACCTTGGCCTAGTTATTCCAAATATATATGGTAAGCCTAGTGAGAATCTAACAGTATAAGAAATACTAGTAAAACCTTATTTTGACATTTGACTTTGACCTTTGACCTTACCCTTTAGAATATTTATCTAACATTTGTGTAATACGATATCAAAGTACCAGTTACTTGTATGGTGAAAATTAAGATATTTGAGTAAAAAACAAAAAATATTTAGTAAAAGTTGACCTTTGACCTTGACCTGTGACATTGATCTGTATGTAAAAGTACATTTTGTTGTATTCACATTGCCCAAGAAAATCAAATAAGCATGCCTAATTTCATTAAAACCCATCAGTTAGTTTCATATATATTAATAGAATAGTTGACCTTGACATTTTACCTTTATCTTGACCTTTATTATGTCAACGTATAGTATTTTTCTTTTCATTTAATGTGCATCTATCTCACCAAATGTGAAGTTTGCATGAAAAGTAAAGAAAATAGCACATTGACCTTTTATATCACCTTGACCTGTGACCTTGACCTTTCATATGGAATTGTATAGTTTCTTTTTTTTTTTTTAAAAGACCTCCGTCTACGTATTGTGAAAAACCTGTTATCCTCCGGCAAATTGTGGGGTTGAGTGAGTGAAGGGGGGGGACAGTGAATGAAGGAGGATGCATGTTTTTCATAATACGTGTTGCTAGCCCCAAACGCGCGAGCAACTGTGGCTTTCAACCATCCGACACATCCCCTTTTATTAATGTGCATCACACATGTTACATACAAATAAGGTTTATGTTTTGTTTTACCCTACTGTGGAAAGACTACGGATACACCACTCCTGCCGGGGCCTCACGCAGTGGCATGACTCAGTCCTGTCGAACTGAGCTCATGACACTGGTGGCATTGCCCCGGAGGATAGCCATCCCTAGTCTTTGCTTGAGCCAGAGGGTTTCCCGGGGTTCTCCTGAAACTTCTCTGATTTTACGGCCTATTTCATTCACCATCTTAAGGGTGGTGGGGCCGAAGACTCCTGAAGTTTCGAATGCCAGGGGCTCGAACTGATGAATTCTGGCGATGGCTTGATATTTTTCTCGCTTTTTATTTTCTGCTATCCGGGCGGCTTCACCTGCTTCGTCGGCGTTTCTGGCGGCGTTGGTTGTGGAGAAAGTGTCAACACATGTGGCATCCCACACGAGGCACCGGCCATTCTTGTAAGGGAAAGTGGTCATCCCATCTGGCCGTTTGCCGTCTTCTCTGTGAAGTCCATGTGGTTCGAGGATTGATGCACAGTTAGCACTCTGCAGGGCCCGTTTTATGACATTATTTAGTGCAGAGTGTCTTGGCAGGCGGCCTGCGTTGTAATTACATGACAAGGCATGGTGACCTTGAGCATCCATCCTCCCATCACACTTGCAAGTGTGTGGGTGACAAACTGCCGCACCCACTCTGAGCGCGATGGCGACCCGGAGCGCTTCAGCATCCAAGTGAGTTCCAAGAGGTGGGATGGGGATGGCGTGTAACCACAAGCCACTCTCCGAACGGCGGCTGCCTGGAGGCGTGCTTTGCAACCTGGTCTGCATTGGTTAGGAGATTTTCTTGAGTTTTCTTCGCCGAGATGGTATCCCACGCTTTCTGCTTGCTCCTGGAGGTACCCTGAGGCTCCTCCTCTACTCCTGTACTTCCCTTCCAGGTGTTAATCGCTGCTGTTACGTCCCCATTAAGTGTCATTCCGGGTTTAGAATAAAGGATGGACAATACGAGGTCGTTGGTCGCGATGAGGGAAGAGATAAAGGCTGGGGAGGCAATATCCGAGGCTCTCCGTATGCCCAAGCCCCCGAGGCGGACAGGAAGGGTGGCTTGTGTCCAGGCCCGTTCTTTAAATTCCACGTTGGTGATGCTGGTCACTGCTTCTCGGATTATGCTGTCTAATTCTTGGAGGCCGCCATTGTTCGTGTAAGTCATCGATGTGCGCAGGAGGTATTGGAGTTTTGGGATGGAGAAACAGTTCTTGAGCAGGGCCAGAGCTGAGTGGGCATCGATGTGTATCAGGCGACTCACGAGACGTTGAAGCTCCTCCTCTGGTGGGATTGCTGCCAGAGTTAGTGGGGAACCTAATAGGGTTTGCTGGTGCTCCTGAAGGATCTTTACATCTGGCAATATGTTTCGGAACAGGGCCTGAGTCTCTTCTCCTTGTTCACGTGTGTGGTTGAGGAGAACAAGTTCACATTTGGTGTCATTTATCACTAGCCCGGCCTGGCCGAGGTCAGTTATGATGTTATTTAGGTCGGTTAGAACGTTCTCTACTGACCCACCCAAGGTTGCATCGTCCAGGTACCATACATTCAGCTCTGACCTTACTTTGTTAGCTGCTGCATCCACCCCTATTGAGAAAAGAGCAGGACCACCTGGATCTCCCTGCTGTAACCCGGTCTCTGATGGGATTACCGTCTCGCCAAAAATCAGGATTGAAGGTTTGGAATAAGCCTGCCAAAGTAGGGGGTACAGAGTGGGGATGTGTTCTTGAGCTGCACGGAGGAAGACATCCCTGCGAATGCTGTTGAATGCGTTCCGCATGTCAATCTTTAGAAGCACTCGTTTTTCTTGGGCTTGGCTGAGGTAGGTGCGGGTTGCGTGTACAGCAGCTTCACACCCCCCTGGAGTTCCGAAACCTAGTTGAACTGGTCTTAAGTGTTGACCTAGGCCATTCGAGAGTGGTTTCAAACCCACCTTTGTGGCAAGGCGGCGGAAGGTGTTCCCTACTGCTATTGGGCGCACGCCGCCATCTTTTTTTGCCAGTGCACAGAGTGATGCCCCAAAAAATAGGGGTGTGGCACAGTCGGGTACTTCCCCTCTTAAAACCATGTTGATGAATTTGGTGAGGGTTTCCAAGAGTGCCTCCCCAGCAGCTCCTGATCCCTGACCCAAGAGGCCTTTGAGGTGGGCGGGTCGGATACCATCTGGGCCCGCGGCTGAGCCTGCTGGGAATGAAGTCACTGCGGCGACCACCTGCTCCTTCGTGACAACTAAAGGTTGGCGCATCTGGTCATTTGGGGCAGGGGGGAGGTTTAGGTCCCTAGGTGTAGGTGGGTGCTTTTCTTGTAGGGCTTCAACAACTTCGGTGCCTTGACCAGCAAAACCTTCTGAAGAGGACAACAGTCTGACGGCCCCTTTGATGTCACTATCCGCCAGCTTCGCAGCGACCCTCTTACGTAGCTGTTCAGCCTCTTCCTCTTCCTTCTCCTGGTGCTTCTGGGCCCTGTTTGGTTGCTGTTCGGGGGGTTCCACCAGTTTGTTTCCATCCATATACTGTGCTACTTGACGTTTCACTCTGGTGGCTAGTGAAACCTGAAGATGGTCTTGTATGTTGGTTCTGGGTGGTTTTCGGAGGGCCCCATAGGAGAAACCCAGGAGCCGTGCCCATGCGAGGGGTGTCTTGAGCTGTAGGGCCTGCTTTATGATGGTTGTAAGGGCCTCCGCCACTTGGATTCTGGCTCCTTTAGGTACCCGGGCAAGGACCTGGATCCGCGCTTTCCATTTGGTCACCAGTTGGGTCAAGTCGGCGACCGGTGTTGCCGGTGTTGCCCCGGTTGGCTCTGCAGTGGGCCCTGGGCATGCGAGACATTTCCAGTTTGGTTGTTCTCCTGATGTTTTCTTTGTCAGCTTAGCACAAGATAAATGAATAGATCTAAGACAGCCGGAACATTTTCGCGAATTCTTTCTTGCATTGGTTGTTCCGCACTTAAGACACTTAGTATCTGCTAGGCCATAGTCTTCCAAGATTATCCGTTCCTCTGCCTCTACCAAGCCGTCCTCCTGATCTTCCCGTGGTGCTTCCATCTCTACCATGTCTCCCTTGTTTCAGAAACCCCGGGAAATCTCTCCTGGCACATATCTAGATTATTGCTGTTGTTATTAATGTATAATTGGCTGGATGCATAACAATTCACTTATCATAGTCGACCTTTCTGATGGGATATGTAAAAAACAAAAACAAAACAAAAAACATCACATATCATAGTCAACCTTTCTGATGGGCAATTGGCCTGCTTCTCCTAAAGCTAAGTGGTTAAATGTATAAATCCTCGGCATTGGGCACCGGTACAACTAAAAGATCTAACTGATTGAAAGGAAGCACGCCAATTATATCCTATGATTACTTACACTGGCGACGCCACCCTGATGTTGAGTATTAATGAATGCTTAGGATATTAATAATGCTGTCAACATCAAGATAGGAGAGAGAGCCAGAGAGTGAGCGAGAGCCAGGATCTGAGTGGGTAACCGGATCTAGGGCAGCAGTTATGGAAAAATTATTAAATTGTACAAAATGTTAAGAGAGAGAGAGAGAGAGAGAGAGCAGGGGCGGGGGCGAGGGAGAAAGAAAGCGAGCTGGAGAGGGGGCTGGCCTGGTTGGGTATGAAAGATGTTAGAGGAAAACAAATAACTAAAATGGTAAAAAGCGATCTGAAGTTATAGATAACCTAATGACAATGAGGCGGTTAAGTGCGGTGATTGAAAGTGGATGGAAAGATGTTAAGGATAAAAAGGAGAGAGAGAGAGAGAGAGAGAGAGAGAGAGAGAGAGAGAGAGAGAGAGAGAGAGAGAGAGAGAGAGAGAGAGAGGAGAGAGAGAGAGAGAGAAAATGAAAATGGACCTTGTAGCAAGTATTTCCTAAATGGTTAGAGAGGGAAATGAAAATGGACCTTATAGCAAATACTTCATAAAGGTTAGAATTGTTTGAGAAGTTGAAGGACCGAGGGTCAGATGGAAGATGAGGCCTATGGTGGGGAACCATAAGGGTGAAACTGCCTGCCCTATAAACGGTCACCTCACTCACCTTGTGGTCACTGCTGGAGGTTTATGGTGCCTGGGCAGGGCTGGGCTAGTGCCTGACGGCTCCTTGTCCCCTCACTGATACTGGTAATAACACTCTCAAGATTAAACTAAATATGCTTTGTGGGCGATGTTTGAACAAGAAACCAGTTCTGTTTACTATGTGCCGAAACACCGTATCATCGCCGATCTTGGCCTAGGTATTCCGAATATACATGGTAAGCCTTTTGAGAATCTAAGTTATTATAAGAAATACTAGTGAAAAACTTATTTTGACCTTTGACCTTACCCTTTAGAATATTTACCTAAAATTTGGGCAATACAATATTACGCTTACCAGTAACTTGTATAGTGAAAATGAAGACATTTGAGTAAAAACTAAAAAATATGAAATATTGACCTTATTTTTAACCTTGACCTTTGACCTTAACCTTTAAATTAAATGGAAAATTTCTTTTTGACTGACCATCGCATTGACCAAATGGATATGCCTGTGAAATTTAGTGAAAATCCATCGAACGGTCTAGGAGTTTCCGGACAGACAGACAGATGACAACGACAACGACAGACGACAACAGACAGGCTGGCTGGTGGTGCACAGTATACGGGTGGGTTCTGTGTGCGCGATACCACTCTGCTTCGCAGAGTTGATAAAAGGTAAGGGAATGGCAAAATCAGAGACAGCCGAATTAAGAAGTCCTGTTTACATGCAGAGGTTTTCGTACCGTAGCAGCAGTAAAGATAAGCCCGAGACTTTGCCCAAGACCAATATTATTGGTCTTGGTAAAGCCTATCATAGTTTATAGACTATTATAATTTTCTACTTTATGTGAGGTTTAAATGTTATATATGTCAAACACTTCTAAGAAACTTACATTGGATGAATTATTTACTTCATAAACCTCTGAATAAAGGAACTGAAACGATAAAATATGTTGTACAAAGGTTTGAGACATTTAGAGATATATAGTTTTATATTTACAAAGGGCGAATAAGCTACGAATTAAACAAACGAAAACTTCTTCAAAATTCATACTCCTGGCTGCTAATAGTATAATCTTGGTATATTTACTTCTGTCCTAAAAAATATTCTGGTCAGTCCGAAAAGCTATCATTCTCCATCTGGTGGTCACCCCAAGAAGCTTGTGTGTGGGGCTTCTAATTGGATGACTGCGTACGAATTGGCTGCTCAACCCTACTCACCCAACCATTGACCCTTCCAACTTGGGTGAATCGTACTGATTGTTTGATGTATCTCCTCATCCACCCCACATCCAATCACATAACGAACCACTAACTCACCCAATCACCAACTCATTCTGCCAGTCACCCAATCAAACCACCCACCAGCCACTCACTCACCCACTCACCCAACCAGCCACTCACCCTGCCAATCACCCTATTAACTAACCCACCAGCCACTCACTCACTAACTCACCCAATCACCCACTCTCCAAGCCAGCTAACTGACCCAATCAACTCAGCCAGCAGCCACTCACTCAGCCCATCAGCCACTCCCCATGCCAGCCAACTGCTCCACTCACTCAGCCAGCAGCCACTCACTCAGCCCATTAGCCACTCCCCCTGCCAGCCAAATGCCCCACTCACTCAGCCAGCAGCCACTCACTCAGCCCATCAGCCAGTCCCCCTGCCAGCCAACTGCCCCACTCACTCAGCCAGCAGCCACTCACTCAGCCCATCAGCCACTCCTCCTGCCAGCCAACTACCCCACTCACTCAGCCAGCAGCCACTCACTCTGCCCATCAACCACTCCCCCTGCCAGCCAACTGCCCCACTCACTCAGCCAGCAGCCACTCACTCTGCGGGTCACGTCCACCCCAGCTGGTGAGAAGGGTGGCAATCTGAGGGAACCGTCCTGATTGATGTAAGGTGCTCAGGAGCATACTGTCAATTTGGAACACACATACAGACATAGATATATAATATTACACACCACACACAAACATACATCACACACATACACACACACATTTACTCACTCACTCACACACACACATAGCCTACACACATACATACATGCATACATACTCACACATTCATGCACACACACACACTCACCAACAGGCATACACACATACACATACACATACATACACACTCACACACACACACACACACACACACACACACACACACACACACACACACACACTCTCTGTCTCTCACTCTTTCTTTGGCATGGAGGAATACACAGAACAGCTGCCTTTATTATCTCGCTTCATGCTATTCTCTATCATGTTTCTGTCTTTTGCTTTTCTTTCTCTGTCTTGTTCGTCTTCTCGTTGTCTTTTTCTCTCTGTTGGGTGTTATTGTCTTGGAGGAAAACCAAACAGCTGGCTATATTCTCTCGCTTCATGGTATTCTCTCTGCTTATCTCCTTCTCTCTCTCTCTCTCTCTCTCTTTCAACTTCTCTCTCCTTTTTCGTTCTCTCGTTCGTTATCTTCTTCGTTTGATTTGGTAGAGAGCTAAACTCAAGGTACGTTAGAGGTAATTTAGGTGTGTGGGAAAGAAGTGTGGTGTGCTTGTAAAGTGTATTGAAGTGAATAGGAGGAGGAGGAGGTGTTTGTGAGCGTTAGCTGAATTACTCTCTGTGTAGGTGAGGCACAACAGAAACAGTGGGGGGAACCAGGCAAATAAAACAGAAGTTCCAGTAACTTTTTTTTTTTTTTTTTTTTTAAGAGACAATGAACGGAGGAAGGAAAAACAGATAAAACAAAAAGGTCCATGTGCCTAAAGGCATCCTCCATTCATAAAATGTTTGTAACAACTGGATTTAAACATTTGTTGATTGTAAGTTTGTGGAAAGCAATTCGAGGGAAGTGAATTCCAAAGAGTAGTAGCTCTGGGGATAAATGAATTCTGATAAGCAGAAGTTCTGCATTGTGGAGGAGAAAGTGTAAATTCATGGGCGCTCTCAGCTGCCCTAGTTCTACGGGGAAAGATGTGGAGAGGCGGCACAATTGAAGCAAGTTCCTCGGAACAATTGCTGTGAAAATATCTGTAGAATAATGCAAGGGATGCAACGTTTCTTCGTATGGCTAATGTAGGAAGGTCCTGTGTGATTGCAGGGTTATTGATTAATCTAATAGCTTTATTTTGAATTTTGTCCAACTGCCTCAATGCAACCACTCCACTTCCACCCCACAGAGGTGAACAGTAATCCATCTGAGAGCGCACATGACTTTTATATATTACGGCCAACTGCTCGTCAGTGAAGAATTCTCGAACTCTGTACAGGAGTCCCAGTTTTTTAGAGGCATTCTTAGCAATGCTTCTAACATAATGTGTCCAGCTCAAGTTAGTAGTTAATGTTACACCGAGAATGTCAATACTAGGGGAAGTGGGAATATTTACATCATTAAAAAATATATGGGAGTCAGTGAGATTCTGTCGGTTAGAAAATTGAATGTACTTGGTTTTCTGTGCATTAAAGGAAACTAGATTCTCTTGTCCCCATTCATTAATTCTAGAAAGGTCCTGGTTCAGAGAAATTGCAGTGTTTATTTTTGAATTTATAAGATCGGGTTGGGTGAAAGAATTGGTAAATGTGAAGGAACTGTGGAGTGTTGAGTCATCTGCGTAGGAATGTCTTGGATTCGGAGGACTAGATATGAAATCATTGATATGAATGAGGAACAGAGTTGGGGCCAAAACTGATCCCTGGGGAACACCAGCATTTATTGAGTGAAATTGAGAATAAAGGCCATCTACCATTACACGTATTTTTCTGTTATGAAGATAAGAAGAAATTAGTGGAACTAATGATGCAAGGCCGTAGTGTGACATCTTCGACAATAAGGATTGATGCCAGACTCTATCAAATGCCTTTGATATATCCAGTGCTATTGTATGTGTTTCACCATGTTGGTCTGTAGCTTGGTTGATTTGATGCGTAAGAAGGCAAAGAATGTCTGCAGTTGATCGACATCGTCTAAAACCATATTGCCTATCACTGATTAATTTAACATGATCCTTAACATAAGCCTATGTAGCGTCCCCTGGGTCCTGCCCTGCTCGATTGGTGCCTACAATATCCCCAGAATGGTGACTCGATTATTTTATTATGATAACCAACAACAGCGATTTTGTTTTTATTTTGTATTTCTTCTTTTTTTAGTTTTGGAATGGTCTTACGTGGTCAAGGAATTAATATTCCATGTCAGTCGAGAAAAAAATTTGAACAGTTGTGGAAGCTCTGTATGCTGAAGGGTCTCTGTATACCATTCAGCAGGCCATTCGCTTCCCTCCTGCTCCCTCTTTATTGTTATTCCGTCTGCAGTGAGTTTGCCTTAAGCTGCGTGTTTTCCTTTCTAGGCGGTTTAGTGTTTCTCTCTCTGTCTCCTTTATCGCCGCTCACACCAAAAGGAAGGCGGAGGAAGAGGAGGATATTGCTTTGTTTGGATGTACGTACGTGTGTATATGTATCTATGTATGTATGTCTACTGTAGGTGTTTCCCTCTGTATATATATATATATATTGTGTGTGTGTGTGTGTGCTGCACATAAGTACATATGAATGTATGTGAAATTAAGGGCAAGAACTGGTTTAATTCAAACACTGGTAGAGGATTATAGTTAATTGCTCAATAGGTTCAATAAATGAATGAGATATAGGGACAGTCTAAGAAGGGTCTCCAGTCCCAACACAGGTCGTAGGATATGCTGCCCACGGAAGTTTTTAGGCCTTTCTATGTGGGAGACGGCTGTTGTGCAAGACTGGGGATGTGCAATACTTGCCGTAGGTAATGTCGGAGAGTTAATCACCGGGTGCCCGACCAACCAATGATTTGGTTGTGTAGTACTTGTCCGAATTGCTTTCCCATGGGACATAATTGGTAATTTTAGCGACAAGTGCAGGAATAAGTATAAGGACAGGTGCCAGGACAAGTGCAGGCACTAGTGCAGATGCAGCGTTGGATTTGCCAACAATATGTTGGATGTGCTGATCCACAGTTTTGCATGTCTCTGTAATTTGCAGAACATGCAGGTACACAGCTTGGGGTTGCCTGCAAGATGTAGAACATGCTGACACACAGTTTCTGGATTGCTAGCAAACTACTGGACAGGTTGTAGTACAGCTTATGGCTGTCTGCATGTTGCAGGACATTGTGGTACACAGCTTGAGTGTGTATGTGTGTGTGGGGGGGGGGGGGAATTGCTTACAATTTGTAGGATATCATGGTTCACAACATACCGTAGGCTCTACAGGCTTTTCCTGGGTTCTATGTTGGTTGTGATTAGCTAACCTGCCATCGCCATGTTGTTGTGAGTAGTCATCAACCTTCTTGTTACTGTCAGCAGTTCTGTTAGAGTGTGTCACAGAGGCATATTTATTTTTAGGATGTAATAGTTGCATAGGCTGTTCTTAATCTGGGCTCGTGAGGTGAGAATCCGCAGGTAGATAAGGGTTGGGCCCCCTGACTGGTCCCCATTCTCTATCACTAATGAGGCGAGAAGACTTCCAGATTTCTTTGTGAGATGACGGGGTTGCAAGCTGCCACATTAGCAACCCCCTCAGATACACTCTTAAACCGGGAAGAGACTCAACCAACCAGAGTCAGGATTGCCCAAATAAAGGAGAAGAAGAGAACGAAGAAAAGGACCCACAACCAAACCGAGAATATATTAACGCAGTTCCCCATAAATAATATACGTTTTCCATGGGACCAACAAACAACACACCGACGTCAACGCCACCTACCGGGACCTGCACTTCCACTGACTGAGCATAACCTGTTTCCAGACCAATCACAGGGACCCCCCCTGGACCAATTCAGGATCCAGGATGCGTGAAAGAGATGTACCAAACCCAGGAACCAGGTATGAATTATGATGAGGAAGAATTTATGCTAATTCCTCATCAAACCCCATTGTCATATTTTCACAGATCATCAGATGGGACCAAAAGAATCATCTCTATAGTGCAGAAAATCACCTGTAACCACAATAGTTGATAAATAAAGAATAACGGAAGCCTGGCATGTAATGTTGAAAAGCAGGAGAAAGATGAATACCTGCAAAACATTTATCCTGCAACCATGCAGGCTTTCTAAAATAGAAGTATAATCTTAAGAAATAAAGCATAACCATACCCATATATTCCAATGTCCATTGTATTTTTAAGGCCACTATTAGCTGCACAGTAATTAAAAGATCGAAAACCCCATGTCCCTACTATTCCGAGATGGAGTAAATTAGGTTCAAATTATAATCCAAATATAGCCTGGCTGAAATTACGATCGGTAGGCAGAAACACAAGGAAATACCTTCCACTAGCATTAGCTTTTAGTGGGTATAGTACTGTGTAGGAGAAACTTCTGAATAGGGCAAGCCATTCTCCCTATAAGAAGTTCATCCAGTGTGGCGACCCTGCAGTGTGTTAGAGGAACTAGAAGATAATGTCTCTAGTTGTGCGTGAGAGGCAAGTTCCCATTGGTGTCCAGACGCAGGATGAAATACGAGTCTTTCGTCGACCAGATCCCCTCTCTTGGATATCACTTCTCTTTACTACCATACCCTAAGTGTCTCTGTGTTACTATGTTTTGGGGATTATTGTGAAGGTAATATAAAATATGCGAGTGTTCAATTTAACTTTGTTTTAGAGGCCATCTCTGGACTCTCCTTGCCCAACTTTTTCGCGTAGTCCGAGAACCTAACTTCTATCTGTGCAGTTGATATATTTATGTATTAATTGTGGTCTAACCAACCTAGGTCAACCTACATCATTACCTGTATTTTTCACTTGTGGTAAAGAACCAATACTGTACGTAATACTTAGTGAACTGTTACGACCGGCACTACGAAATAAACAAGGGCACTTAATATTGGACTAGAAGATAGGCTATATCTGCAACAACGGTACGCTAATTCCAAACCCTCGAACTATTACGCCGGTGAACAAAACACTTAAACCCTCCAGAGTTAATCTACTGGATAACGGGGTATCAATTAACTGGGTTTAGTGCACTTCTACAAAGGCTTTCCGGTGACGGCAAAGCCTACTCACAATAGGAGTACTTTACGTTAATAAAATGCTCTCAAGTAATAACAATGCTTAAATAAACTATAACAAGATTTAATAAAGGAGTATATGCTTACGTTAACTTTAGTGTGAGTCTGAACTCAACACTAAACTCTTCAATGCTCTATGAAAACACTGGAAGTCTAGTCCTACAGCAATCAGATATGGAATCTTCTGAAAACGTCTGATGCTCTAAGATGCTCGTCGAATATAGAACAGAAATAATGCAGGGGCAGGACACCAAAGCGTGTATCTTAAATACACCAACAAGTAGGATACATATATATAAAACAAGGGAGTGCAACAACTCTGTGACAGCACTAATAACAGCCACTCAAAACAGTACTTCCTTAGCCAACGTAACAGCCAAACTGGGTTGTGCACTATGCATCAACCTAGGCTAAAATAAGGCGTGAATAATTCCTAAAGCATACGCAATTAAAGTTAATAAACACAATGCTGTCTTTTCTACTAATAAAGTCTAGCAGCGGTATAAAAGGTACAAGGAAACTAGGCAGAGCGCAAGCATGCTCGTAGCCTACTGTCTCCTCCTGAACAGATTTCCCTTATGTTACGTTAAGTGACTAGGAGGCTCTCTTGGTAAGTCCAGATCTCAAGTATCTGGTCTTGCCCTGGCGCTCCTCAAAGGTCAACAAAATGAGGTAGCAAGCATACAAGCAAGAGTAGGCAAAAGCCCTTCGCTTGTATACTGCTACGCTCGCAAAGGAAAATAATGCACAAGGGTTACAGGCTACCTAGTTCCGTCGAAGTCGTACAGGCTCTGACTTGCCACATACATAACTCAGACAATGACCCAGGATACCCTCCACTGTCTAGCATTAAATAGTAAGAAAGAACAACTCAATAATTAGAAGCACCCCAATACTATGATACCATGTGACTATGACTCTAATACTCCTAAAGCTAGTGCAAAACATATATGGGAGAACTGGCGCTGGTAATACGACTGGCCGACTATGGAAGTCGTATGCTAGAACCAGAAGGGAGGTAATTGGATAAAGATTAGAAGTATTGGAAAGAAGAAGTTCAGAGAGAGGAACAGCAGTAAAGAGGGTTAGATCGGGGACAGAATGCAAGGGACGTCTAGGACCAAGCGCACCATACCAAGCTCTAAGGAGACACGCGGGCAGGATCCCCCACCACCACGCTAGGACAGCGGCCTCCAATCACAGACGACTACGTCATGAAGAGCAGGCGTCATATGACACGCCAGGCGCCATCCAATCACGAGTGTGGGAACCCCGCCCAAGCCAGGAATGCATACGTACATACACACGCACACACTACCACCTCGCTGCTTCCCTCGCTCTCTCTCCTTGCAATTCACACTACATATCTTATACTCTATCAATGATATAAAATACTTCCAAGTGTCACAGACAAGAATAAAGACAAACACTGATCTGTCTGTGACAACATGAATACTAAGAAAGAAAGAACATCGTTCTACGATTATTATAGCCCATTTCACTGCCCAGGCGAGCGCTAGCGAGTACGAGTACATTCTGGCAAGCTGGCCAGCGTAACACCCCGCCCAAGATGTGAGACATTTTAACCTCAGGTAAACGCCACATCTAACCAGACAGAATGCCCACCAACCCCGCCTCACCCAGCTACTCCCCCAAGTTGTGAAAACAAGGCACAATCACAAACATAAAACACTTCAATGTATATCAAATAAATCTACACAACACTTCCCCAAAATAATAGTATCACTTAACAATATTACGCTCAACGAGCAAGCTTCAACAAGCCTAGCCTACTAAGACAAAAACTCAGAGTGTCTTAGATTCTTGCTGTAACATACTGCACTTATATACTATCAAAAAGAAAGAGTTTTTATGTGAGGTTTTTATATTTTTTTAATAGTGTTTTTGGCGGCTTTGCACTACAGGGGCAAGCCTAATTTTTCTCCACTCTTAAACAAACACTGACTGAACGGCGAGGGTTCTCCTTAAAACATACCCTCCCGTGACAAACAATCAGCCAGAACATTATCAGTGCCCTTAACATGCCACACATCCAACTTGTGTTCCGGCAGCAAAACAACACCTGACACTGATAAACTGCCCAGTCCATCACAAGACTGGCACTTCTCTTCACTCTCTCCGGCAACGGGGCCGGCCAATAACCTTTCACTATTTCCACCTTAGTGATAAACGAGGCAGCACCGATGCGGTCTATGGGGTCGTCAACTCTGGGTAAGGTATAGGCGTCTGTCAGGGATGATGCACCAACACTCTTGCAATCAACACAAACACGGATCTTGCCACTCAACTCAGGTTGCAAAGTCACTGGCAACGACCACTCACGATATCCTTTATCCCGCAGACCCTTCTCCAACATGAAGTCTAGCTCTGCTTTCAAGACAGGCTGTTGAGCAGGATTTATACGGTAGGGAGCCAATTTGAGCTTTGCACTGTCTCCAGCCTCTATGTCGGGTGCCCCCCCGGACATCAGGCCTGGAGAATCAACAACCATTCGGACGTACTGCCACAGCCTAGTAAGCAACTTCTCTTGGCGCTTAGGAACAAGAGGTTGCAACTTATCTCGAAGAACAACATGCTCATTGCCCTCCCATAACCCAACCGGGACCGCAGTTTCTAAGCTATAGCCTCCCTCCTTCTCCACCTCTGTCCCTAAAACAGTCAGGTCATGAGAGGGACAATCTGTACCACCTGTGCAGTCACTCCCACAGTTCATAAGTGCTAATGCTTCCCCGCCGATACGGTACATGCGCACCCCCGCATTCCTTGCGACTACATCTGCCTGCGCAGCATCACCGCCTTCAGCGCCACGGCCAGATACAGTCGGTCTATGGTAGGGCTGTTGCATTTTCCTAAAGCAGCATTGGGAGGCTATGCGACGATCGGGCGTATCTAGTCCATAGTTCACCCCACCAATCTGTTTAATGTTCTGATACTGATCACCACCCTTAGCAGCCATGGGTCGACCCTGACCTGACAACCATGCCAAAGCCTCGTCGCCCACCTTGAACAACTTAAACAACGAGGCCAACGGTTTACTCACACCCAAGTGACCTGCCAGCGGAACATCGTGCACCGCATGAGTTGTGAGGCCTGGGTGCTCGGAACAAACAGTGGGGTATGAACCGAGCAGGTGCTGGATCGCTGCACACTGTTGCTCAGGCAAGTGCTCAAGCGCTTCCACAGCCACCTGACTCGTGTTCCCCGCCCACTGCTCCGCCGAGACATGACAATCCCAACTTTCCACCACCTGTGCCTCACTGCCCCCCTCTCCTTCTCCACCTTGGCCGCTGCAGACCAACACAGGGACAGTAGGCTGCTCAGGTGGGCGCCTCACAAACTCCTTCAACAGGTTCACATGACATGCTTCCCCGTCCTCATCGAGTTTAATAGCCCCGTTCCCACAACTCTCAAGACTAAGATCTTCTAGTTGCACCTGGGAACTACTCTGTCGCGGAGTGCCATCACGCCCTACCATGTCACTAGGGGGGACAGGTTCTGGGGCCACTCCGGAGCTCAAATTTGGTGCAAGTACCGAGTCACCAAGGAGTGTCGCTGGGTCCAAACTCTCAACCCGACCACCAGCCTTGACTTTCTCCTTCCGACCCTTCCTCCGCTGGTCTGAAACCTGGGTACTAGGCTGTGACACCTGAGCGGACTGAGATCTGGTGTCAGCACACGCCATCTGCTGCGTCTGGCACCTCTCGAGCCCCTCTTGCCCCTCCCTACTCATGTCGGCCGCTCTCTCGGCAACGACTAAGGGTGGAACCTTGGAAGTAGGCACCGCAAAGTCGTTACCGAGAAGGAGGTCGACCCCCTCAACTGGCAATTTCTCCACAACACCCACATCCAACTCCCGTGTCACACCGTCCACCTCAAGCTCCACTCTGACCAGCGGATAAGACCGCGTAGCATTAATGCCTTGAACCACCACAACCCGAGCCGCGTTAATAGGCTTGCCAGTGAAGTTCTTAATAAGTGTCTGGGAAGCGCCCGTATCACGCAGCAACTCAAGCCTATGCTCCACACCAGCCCACCTCACAGTGCCGTGCCCCCTATGACCACAAAAAACATCTCGGACGGGTGACGAGCCCTCCTGCTGCTTCGGCACCGACTGTGACTTCGCAACCGACTGTTTACCCCGGGCAAACGCGGAAGACCTCAAAGACACACCGATGTTGCTCACTAGTGACACCACTGCTGTAGGCGGTGTGCTCGAACATGAGCGCGCAATATGCCCCTTCTTATGACACTTGAAACACTCCACTTCACTCTTGGACTTCCCCTGAGGTGGGTAAGGGCCCTGGCCTTTCTTTAATGGGAAGGGTTTCGACTTGGGATCAAAATTGGCAACAGTACTCTTAAATGGGTAATTAGTTGTGTCATTAATTCGGGGGGGTGGAGTGGTACGCCCCTTGTTACCTGCCTCAGCTCTCTGTGCAGACCCGCACCCACGAATCAATGACAACCTGAGGTCAGCCAGCTCGGCCGCCTCTTGCAGAGTTTTTGGTTGCTTTTCTTTCAGGTTAAGAGTCAAGTCACTGCCAGTACATTTGAAAAATTGTTCTAACAACACTAGTTGCTTCACTGCATCAAAAGTAGTTGCCTTCTCCGACCTTAACCAATTCTCAAATGCATCTGACAGCTCTCTAGTGTGTTCCTGGAAAGTACTCTCCTTTCTCTTAGGAACCGCCCTAAACTTCAGCCTATAGGTCTCTGGCTGCAACTCATACGCCCTCAGAACAGCCTCTTTCAACGCCTCATAATTCACGCAGGAATCTAGGGGCAAAGCATCGTACGCCTTGAGTGCTTTCCCCGTCAATCGTGACGAAACAAGGGCTGCCCACTTCTCCTCGGGCCATTGGTGCTCCCGGCACTTTTTCTCAAAACGGAGAAAGAATTCTGTAACTCCTAACTCATCAAACACTGGAACCAACTTTAGTAGATGCGACAGGGACTGGTCATGGGGTCGACCCCCCTGGACGAAACGGTTCCCCGTCACCTCTACACGAGTTTTCTCTAGGTCAACATCGGCACAATACCTTGCAGACTCATACTTGAGCCCAGCCTGTCGCTGCTCATGCTTATGCTCAGCCTGTCGCTCCTGCTGCTTAAGTTTGGCGAGCTCGAGCTGAAACAACATCTCGGGAGTCAAACTCTGAGGAGGGGGTGCTACTACCGGGGACCTACCCCGTGAGTCACCTAGAGGCATACCCAACCGCCAGCGGACATCGGCCTGCGGGAACGTACCCGGCTCCGGAACCCGAGGGGGCGCCATGATAGGAGTTGAGTGGAATGGGGGCTGGGACGAAGGTGCCCCAGCTCCCGCTCCACCCGAAGCCTCATGCACCCCACCCAGCACGCAGGTAACCAGCTCACTTCTTGACAAACCGCTAGTGCCAGAAAACCCTAAGACCGTGGCTATATACTGCAGTCCGTACCGGTCCAGCCCCGACACCCGGTCCGCCGACACAGGCTCCTCCAAAAATCTCCGTGCATCCTTCTCATTGTTCACCACCCGAACGCCGTTACACAACTCCACCTTCTCCACATCCTCGCCTGTCTCTCGCACTGTGCCCTCACTATGCTCAGACCCGTCCAGTGACATGATGGAGTCAACAACAAAAATTCTCAAGTCAAGACAAAAGTAGCCAAACTCTTGCGTAGCTTTATTCACCAAAAATATTCGAAGATGTTTTTAAGTGCAATAAACTCCAACAAGTTCCATATATCCTCAAAAACAATGTCCACTGCCAACACTGCGAGAAATAAATTCAACCCCAAATGGCAATAAGATTTCTCCAAAAAAAAACTGCAATATTCAGTTCACTATATACTGGACTAAGGTCGCCATTTGTTACGACCGACACTACGAAATAAACAAGGGCACTTAATATTGGACTAGAAGATAGGCTATATCTGCAACAACGGTAAGCTAATTCCAAACCCTCGAACTGTTACGCCGGTGAACAAAACACTTAAACCCTCCAGAGTTAATCTACTGGATAACGGGGTATCAATTAACTGGGTTTAGTGCACTTCTACAAAGGCTTTCCGGTGACGGCAAAGCCTACTCACAACAGGAGTACTTTACGTTAATAAAATGCTCTCAAGTAATAACAATGCTTAAATAAACTATAACAAGATTTAATAAAGGAGTATATGCTTACGTTAACTTTAGTGTGAGTCTGAACTCAACACTAAACTCTTCAATGCTCTATGAAAACACTGGAAGTCTAGTCCTACAGCAATCAGATATGGAATCTTCTGAAAACGTCTGATGCTCTAAGATGCTCGTCGAATATAGAACAGAAATAATGCAGGGGCAGGACACCAAAGCGTGTATCTTAAATACACCAACAAGTAGGATACATATATATAAAACAAGGGAGTGCAACAACTCTGTGACAGCACTAATAACAGCCACTCAAAACAGTACTTCCTTAGCCAACGTAACAGCCAAACTGGGTTGTGCACTATGCATCAACCTAGGCTAAAATAAGGCGTGAATAATTCCTAAAGCATACGCAATTAAAGTTAATAAACACAATGCTGTCTTTTCTACTAATAAAGTCTAGCAGCGGTATAAAAGGTACAAGGAAACTAGGCAGAGCGCAAGCATGCTCGTAGCCTACTGTCTCCTCCTGAACAGATTTCCCTTATGTTACGTTAAGTGACTAGGAGGCTCTCTTGGTAAGTCCAGATCTCAAGTATCTGGTCTTGCCCTGGCGCTCCTCAAAGGTCAACAAAATGAGGTAGCAAGCATACAAGCAAGAGTAGGCCAAAGCCCTTTGCTTGTATACTGCTACGCTCGCAAAGGAAAATAATGCACAAGGGTTACAGGCTACCTAGTTCCGTCGAAGTCGTACAGGCTCTGACTTGCCACATACATAACTCAGACAATGACCCAGGATACCCTCCACTGTCTAGCATTAAATAGTAAGAAAGAACAACTCAATAATTAGAAGCACCCCAATACTATGATACCATGTGACTATGACTCTAATACTCCTAAAGCTAGTGCAAAACATATATGGGAGAACTGGCGCTGGTAATACGACTGGCCGACTATGGAAGTCGTATGCTAGAACCAGAAGGGAGGTAATTGGATAAAGATTAGAAGTATTGGAAAGAAGAAGTTCAGAGAGAGGAACAGCAGTAAAGAGGGTTAGATCGGGGACAGAATGCAAGGGACGTCTAGGACCAAGCGCACCATACCAAGCTCTAAGGAGACACGCAGGCAGGATCCCCCCCCCACCACGCTAGGACAGCGGCCTCCAATCACAGACGACTACGTCATGAAGAGCAGGCGTCATATGACACGCCAGGCCCGCCATCCAATCACGAGTGTGGGAACCCCGCCCAAGCCAGAAATGCATACGTACATACACACGCACACACTACCACCTCGCTGCTTCCCTCGCTCTCTCTCCTTGCAATTCACACTACATATCTTATACTCTATCAATGATATAAACTACTTCCAAGTGTCACAGACAAGAATAAAGACAAACACTGATGTGTCTGTGACAACATGAATACTAAGAAAGAAAGAACATCTTTCTACGATTATTATAGCCCATTTCACTGCCCAGGCGAGCGCTAGCGAGTACGAGTACATTCTGGTAAGCTGGCCAGCATAACAGAACGCTCACAGATTTTATTCAGTTGTGTTATTATTGATTGAGTGTCCAAGTTCGAAGTGGAGTGTGTAACGAGAGCACTTTTCCTTCCTTAAACTTAATCTCAAACTCAGGACAGTGCTACGTCCATTTTATATAAGAGATCACTTAGTGTAATAGTTCGCCCACTTTCAATGTAAAAACCTATTCCGTTGAATTGAATTAATCTTTGTTCAAGGATTTATTTTCCTATATTAGTTCTTGTGAATAATTCGATCAATTACGATATTCAGTTAATGATATTATTTGACCACCGAAGCTAGGAATTCCGATTGTACGTTCCTATAGTCATCAGCCTCTATTTTGGTTAATTATCAAACACTACATAGTTTTGTGTCTTAATTGTATTCTATACTTTATCAACCTGTTTTCGGGATATTCTACGTCGCTACTTTGTTCTGCGTCTGTATCTTATTTTATAATTCACTAGCCCTCGTTCCGGCTATTCATCCGTCACTACTTTGTTCTGTGTCTGATTTATATACAGTGGTTTGTTAATTTATTCAAACTCACTGCTTCTATAGCTATTATTCCGCTATAATAATTTCACTAAATATTTGGTGAATCTGAATTCCTTCTCAAGTGTGATTTTAGCTCATTTACAATATAAGTTATTTTTCATATGTCGTGAGAGAGATTATTCACAATTATTCTTATATGATTAAATTGTAAATTAATTCCCTTTCCAACAAGAGTAAAGTGAAATTCATATCCCGTGTTGTCGAATTAACATTGCACTAAATCAAGTATTTATTTATCTTGACCGCAGTTCATTTGACCATAACCGCACACCGCGGCACCTTTGATCGCATTCTGAGTTGAGCAGCCACACCGAGCAGAGCTACATATCCTCCTCTCTTCACCACCACCACAATGCCTCCCGCAACTTCCACATTCGTTGCCGGCACTGTAAAGTGGTTTAATGTGAAGAAGGGCTTTGGATTTATCACCAGGGACGACAACAGCACTGATATTTTTGTACACCACAAAAATATTAAGAAAAACAACCCCAGGAAGTCTGTACCCTCTCTAGGTGACGGAGAGAGGGTAGAATTCCACACCAAAACAGGGGCAAGAGGTCCTGAGGCCACTCTGGTCACAGGACCCAAGGGCAAAACAGTCAAGGGCTCACATCATGCCCGAGACTTGAAGGAGAGGCAGGGTATTATGAAAAAGGTTGACAGACTAAAGAGCATGGACCTGCCTAATGATATATCAATTAAGATCGATATTATCATCAGGACGGCCGTGGCTCTTGCTGGAGGAAACAACTCCCTCCTCCAGCAATACCTACCTGCCCTCCTTCAGGCCAACAATCTCCCAGGTATTCTTGTACCAGGAGGGTTGTTGGACAATGCCCAGAGGGGTCCTGTCAGAGAAAGACCTACTCCACAGAGGCGCTTGACCATCAAAGCGCCTCAAAACAGAAAAAACTGTCCCCCTGAACCTGAAGCAGTAACTCCAGAAGCTGATCCTGTAGAAGCTACTGGAGGAGCTGCTGAAGAAACCAACTCAACTCCGACACCTGCAGCAGAAGAAGAAGAGAGGAGACCCCTGCAGTCAACACCAACCCACCTGCAGAGCCTCCTTCACCTCCTTCAAAACCAAAAAAAGGTGCCTCCATGCCCCTCATTGAAATCGAACCAGTGAGACAGGTAGAGGAGAAGAAACCAGACACCCCCAAGACCCCTCACCAATTGTTCTTGGATATCTGCCTACCACACCTCTCTAAGGACCACAACATGACAATGAGTTATGCTTACAAGGACTGCGTCACACCTGAATACGACGGATTCCTGAGCTACTGCATGTTAGACTGGAAGAAGGAAGGCTGCAATTGCTATTTTCACACAAAAGGCAAATACAACTACATCGAATGCAGCCTAACAGTGAAGCAAGCTCTGAAGCAAGGCTTCCCGGACCTCCCGAGGAAGTAAAATCACCACCACCACCCATCACCCTCACCAACACCTCATCACCAGCGGGCTATTAGTACGGGACTCCCAGTCGGGCCGGGAGGATAAATATATGGCCTTAAATTCCCTACCCGTACAATAGCCCACAGTTCCAGCCGCCCAGCTCTTGACCCACTGCCTCCCTGGTCGGGTCCAGCCGTCTTCGTAGTAATGCCGATCTCCCAAACACTGAAAACCCTCAGGCAGCTCCAGTTAAGCCTGGACACCTTTTTCTCCTGCTAAAATTCACTTCATCCAACTAATTCTTGTCCTATCCCCACTTCCCCCTAACCCCCTGGGACTACTCAATTTGACTTGACCTTTGATCACCGACTTAGCCGGGCAGCCTATTTGTATTTCGAGCCTCGCTTACTGTGCGTGTCTGAGTAGATGATCTCAGCTACCCACATTTAATAACCATCATTCCTCTCGTTATACACTTGACCCATATATGTATTGTCATCATATCCTATGTGTGTATTTTCTATAATTGTATATATCATGTTTGATGCTTTGTAAGTGACATAATCATTCATGAAGGAGTAAAATTTAGTTAACTCTTTCCTAGTCACCTTATTTAAATATTGGAGTCACACTCTGTAGTTAAGATCCATGCTTTTTGCTTTTTTTTTTCTATATTCCAACTACTCCCTCTCGGGCATAGGCTGATAGCCTTTACACTCTACCGCTGAACACGGTGAGGCCCGTGAGGTCTTGCTCCAGTCTAGGGAGTGAGACATGCGAAGCTTCACGGCTCGAAGCAATTCCATCTCTGAAGCCACCTCGCCTCTGCGCTTCACAGTCTCACCCCACACACTCGGACTCTCACTCTCAGAGCGCCACCTATTGAGCAATTAACTCACTAGGCATTGCCCCCCTGTAACATATTTTTGAATATGGGAATATTCATACAATGCTATTTAATCAGGGAACAATGAGGGTATTTTTGGGGCATTTCGGTGTGCTGTGGTAATGCACTGATACTAGGTACAGCACAAATTCCATCCCAATAATATCTTCCCATTGAATGATTGACATATTGGGATTCGAACCCAGGTCCATTGGATTACCAGTCCAGTGGCAAGACCACTCCGCCACACCTCCCCTATGATTATGATTATGATCTGTTAATAATAATAAACTAGTGTAATTATCCTGTGTGTTTATTGTGTTTATAGTGTGATTGAGTAACCCAGAAAGACCATTATTAAGTGCTAGTTGTGTTCCTGTCGGGCAGGATTTGGTTTTAAGCATTCTAAACAAGAAGCTTTATAGAACGAATATATAAGCGAGTTGGATTACAACCTCGCATAACACTTTGACAGCTCTGTGGGTCTTTGTGAGAGAAACTGTTCCTCCCGCGATATAAAGGCATTACAGGTTGTATGTTTGTCTATATGTACAGTATACTGTATATGTATTTTGCATGTATGTTCGTATTTAGTTATGTGTGTATATTTACAAAATGTATTTAAGTGCTGTGTATGTATTACAATGAGGTCTCTTTCGAGTATATGCTTTCAATTTTGATTTTGTTTTAATGATTTATTCCTTGCATCTAAATTATTTATGTGACTGGCTGGGGACTGAAAATGACAAATATTGGAACCTTTAATTATGCACGTGAAATAGAAGCACACTTACCCTGGCAGTGTTAGATCCATTGAAACGCCAGCCTGTGATCCATTGCAGTTCGAAACCAATCAGTAACCTGAGAGAGAGAGAGAGAGAGAGTGATGGTGGGGGGGGGGAGCAGACAGATAGAAAATAAGAGAATGAGAGAGAAAGAGTAGGCTATGTGTGTGTGTGAGAGGGAGAGGGAATGAGTGAGTGTGTGAATGAATGAGTTAGATCCATTGAAACACCAGCCAGTGATCCATTGCAACTGGGGGCCAATCAGTAACATGATGCTATTGGGTGCAGGTGAAACTCTGGTAGGAGAGAGAGAGAGAGAGAGAGAGAGAAGGAGGGGTGAGTGAGCTACAGTTGCAGAAAGTCATGAACGAATGATAGAAAATGACAATAGAGAGAGAAAGGGGGGGGGGGTATTTAGATATATATTCGACAACAAGAACAGTTGCAAATCTATTTTACCTTCATTCAACAGTGAAATTGGATTATTTTAAAGCCATAATACTCTAACTTCTTAAATGTGTTTACTCAAGGTTATACTCTTGTTTCGGGTTCCTCTATTATATGTTTTTTTATATAGTAGTAGTTTTATTTGATTTGGTAAACGTTCCAATGCCTTCATCGGACAAATTTGAATATGCTTGTATACTCTAACTCCTTCAGTACCGGTTGGTGAAAAGTACATGGTGTGTCTGAATGGGAGATGGATGTGGGGTGGTTGAGAGATGGGTGAATAGTAGGTGGTGTGATAATAATAATAATATTTAATTAAAGTTGCAAGCAACGTTGTCCGGGGTTCGAGGGGTTTTGCAAGCAGGGTATTGTGTTGGATACAAAAGTTGTGTCACAGATATCAAAAGATCATTTAACTTATCGGGCATGGAGAAACTACAAAAGGAACAGATTGTGCAAACAAATAAGAACGAGAGAGGGAGAGATTGCCTGTATAAGGGATCTGCCTCTATTCGTTTAGTAACAGAGTTGTAGATATGTGGAATAGGCTACCGAGTGCTATAATGGGATCAAGAACAATAGAGCTTCAACTTGAAATTAGATAGAATGAGATGGGTTGGGTGTGAAAGGGATCTGCCATGTGTAGGTCAATCGGCTCTCTGCAGACTCCCGTTTTCTTATTTTGTTTATGTTCTCATTTGTGAGGGTGAGAGAGTATGGCAAGAGAGAATAGGATGTCATAAACGTAAGGAAGATAGCGATAAATATGAGAGAGAGAGAGAGAAAGCGCGGGATGGGTTGGGTGTGAAAGGGATCTGACTTGTGTGGGCCAATCGGCTCTCTGCAGACTCCGGTTTTCTTATGTTCTCATTTGTGAGAGAGAGAGAGAGAGAGACTAGGATGTCATAAATGTAAGGAAGACAGAGATAAATGAGAGAGAGTTGTTATGAGATGGGTTGGGTGTGAAAAGGATCTGTCTTGTGTGGGCCAATTGGCTCTCTACAGACTCCCATTTTCCTATGTTCCTATTTCTTACAATTGTGTTTTGGTTGCAGGTATATAATAACATGGGTGTATAGTAAGTAGTGTAAATAACAGGTAACGTTTATGAGATGGGTTGGGTGTGAATGGGTTCTGCCTTATGTGGGCCACTTGGCTCTCTGCAGACTTCCCTTTTCATCTTGGTTGCATGTGTGAGGGATCTGCCTCATTTGTACCAGTGTGCAAAACAAACAAGAATGAGAGAGAAAGAGATTGGCTGTGTAAAGGATCTGCCTCTATTCGCTTGGTAAAAGAGTTATAGATACTGTATGGCACCGGCACTAAAACTAATAGAGTTTTCCCATGCTAGAATAAGAAGGCCTATAGAAAAAATGAACAGAAGTAAGTCACCGGGACCGGATGGGATACACCCAAGAATCATAAAGGAAGGAGGTGAGATGTTAGTAGAGCCATTGAAAATGTTATTTGAGGTATCGTTTAATACAGGACAAATCCCGATGGACTGGAGAGAGGCGAACATAACAGCTATATTTAAGAAGGGAAAGAGAAATGACCCAGGGAATTATAGACCAGTCAGTTTGACAAGTGTTGTGTGTAAACTAATGGAAACGGTAATTAGAGAAGGAATAATGGAGCATATGAAGTCAAACCAACTTTTCAGTGGGAGACAGTTCGGATTCTTGCCGGGGAGGTCGACGGTACTACAGCTAATTAAGGTGGTAGATGATTGGATGCAAATTCTAGAAGATGGTCATGTAATAGACGTGGTATATTGCGATTTTATGAAGGCCTTCGATAAGGTCCCACATAAAAGGTTAATAGAGAAAGTTAGAAGCTATAATATAGGGGAGAAATTTGTGAAATGGATAGAAGCCTTCCTGAAAGATCGGAGACAGAGGGTACTGGTGAATGGAATAGGCTCGGGGTGGAGGGAAATTACAAATGGGGTACCTCAGGGATCTGTGTTGGGACCACTGCTGTTCGTTATATTTATCAACGACTTACCTGAAGTTATAACTAATGGAAGTGAGGTATACCTGTGTGCGGATGACACTAAGCTGTATAGAAGAGTGAGGAGTAAGGAAGATGTGGGTTTGCTTCAAGGAGATGTGGAGGGCATGAAGGGATGGTCTGAGCATTGGTTAATGCCTTTTCATCCAAAAAAATGTAAGTACATGCGGATTGGGACAAGCAAGATAGACAAGGTAGGATACAATATGTATGAAGCGATGGAGGAAGTGAATGCAGAAAAGGATATAGGAGTAGTGATAGACAATAAGTTAAATTTCTCAGAACATTTAGCGGAAAAGATAAACAAAGCCAATAGAATTGTAGGGCTGATAAGGAGGACATTTGTGTCACTTGACGAAGAAATCTTCAGGAATCTCTATACAGCGCTGGTTAGGCCGCACCTGGAATATGCGAACCAGGTGTGGGCTCCATATATGGTAAAGGATATAGAAGCAGTGGAGAAAGTGCAGAGGAGAGCTAGCAAGCTGGTACCAACGTTGAAGAACGCGGGCTATGAGCAGAGGTTGAGGACACTGGGGCTTCCGACACTGGCATATAGGAGAAAGAGAGGGGATATGATAGAGACTTTTAAGATAGTGTCAGGAAAGTACGATGAGGATGTGTGTGAAGGTATCTTCTTGATGCGGGAGGGAACAAGAACGAGAGGACACTCTAAGAAAATTTAAAAAGAAAGAAATAGGCTTGAGAAGGCAAAGAACTCATTTTGTGATAAGAGTGGTAAATGAGTGGAACGCACTGCCCCAGTATGTAGTCGATTCCGAATCAAGAAGGGAGTTTGAAAGTAATCTTGATAAAGCATGGGGAAGACAAGATTTGAAGTTTGATTATAAAACAAAAATACAGAATAGTAAAAATGTTGCGTCTGCTACCGCCGCCGCCAACACCGTGAACGACCGCAGCAGTGCAAGTACTGGTACTGAGCTGGATACACAGGCCTAGTTTGCCTTTTTCCAGAGGATCTACTGTAAGAAACTGTAAGAAAGTATTTGGAATAGGCTACCAAGTGCTATAGTGGGATCAATAACAATAGAGCTTCAACATAAAATTTGATAGGACGAGATAGGTTGGGTGTGAAAGGGATCTGCCGTGTGTGGGCCAATCGGCTCCTGCAGACTCCCATTTTCATCTTGGTAGCATGTGTAAGGGATCTGCCTCATTTGTACCAGTGTGCAAATAAGAGAGAGAGAGAGAGAGATTGGCTGAGTAAGGGATAGATCTACCTCTCTCGTAACAGAGTCGTAGATATGTGAAATAGGCTACCTAGTGCTATAGTGGGATCAAGAACAATACAGAATTTAAAGATAAAATCAGATAGACATATGGACAAAATGGGTTGGATGTGAAAGGGATCTGCCTTTTGTGGGCCACTTGTCTGCAGATTCCCATGTTCATCTTAGTTGCATGTGTAAGGGATCTGCTTCATTTGTACCGATGTGCAAGCAAACGAGCGACAGAGAGAAACTGGGTGTGTAAGGGATCTGCCTCTATTTGTTTAGTAACAGAGTTGTAGATGTGTGGAATAGGCTACCAAGTCCTATAGTGGGATCAAGAACAATAGAGTTCAACATAAAATTAGATAGGACAAGATGGATTGGGTGTGAAAGACTGCCACGGGTGTGTCTGGCCACCATTTACAATACCTCTACAGATGGGACCAAGAGAATCACCTCTACAGTATCTCACTTGAGGAGTGGAAATAATAGAAAAGGAATTAGGAGGAACAAAAGCATGGCCTGCAATATAGAAAAAGTCAAGAAGAGTGAATCAAAGAAAAACATTTATCATGCAGCCATGCAAGCCTTTTATATAAAGAGTATAATCTTAAAATATAGAGAACAACCTGGTACATGTATTAGGGTAAGTGTTTTTATAGAATAATGATTGCCTTGACAATAAGGAAAAAATGAAATTCCCATACTACTATTCTGAGATAGGTCAAATTGAGTTCAAATTATCATCCAAATATAGCCTGACTGAAATTGAGGGAAGGTATGCAAACACGGGTAATACCTTCCACTGGTTCAGCTTTTAGTGGGTAGAGAACAGTGTTGGCTATACTTTTCTATAGGACAAACCTGTCCCTATATACAGACCTATTTCATATGGACTTAATTATTTTAGAGTAAATTTAAGTAATTTGCTAAATGAACTAGACAAATACTCAATTAGTTGCATTGTGAACACATCCAAACTAACTCTTCTATTGCAAATTTAATGGAAAAGCTTGGATACTCTCAACATGTAACACAACCAACAACTGAAAATGGCACCCTAATTGATCATGTTTATGCTAAGAGATGAGGAAATATGAAGGTGAAAGTTATTCCCACATATTACAGTTATCATAATGAATTTCCATTGAAATTTGAATGCCCCTTTATGTATGTTTTTCCCCTTCTATTCTTATTCTGTCTAATTCGGTTGTCTTCCGGACGGCCTACAGTATATCATATGCTACCCTGGCCTGGCTAGTTTATTGGCTCCTGACTTTATTTGTGTCTATGGTCGCTGGTGCGGTCAAGCTGACTCGATTCCCCTCAGTGGTGTATTATGTGTGTATCTCTGTGTAATTTATTTCTTCCTTAGACCTGATTTCTCATTCTTCGCCCTTGATCACTTCTTAATTGGTGCTGCAGTGTAGCAGTTCTTGACTCACCCTTCGGCCCTACTCTATAAGAGCAACTCTGGTGCGGCTGAATTGGTGAAATGGTGAGAAATGTCTGCGTATCTTCACCTTCCTAGATTTGTTCACCTCTTGCCCTTCCCTACCTATCATATCTAGATTGGTTGTCCATCTTGATCTAATCCTTCAGGCCAGCCCTATAAGAGTTTTTTGGGGGAACTCAGTGGTCTGGTTAAACTATTTTAATAAATATCTTTTTAACCCTTAACCATCGGCGCTCGACATATGTCGAGTTAAAGAAAACGTGCCCATATGCGGGCCTCGACATATGTCGAGTGCAATTTTGAGCACGTAATGTGCTCTGAGAGAGAGCTGAGCGGTGCTAGGAGCAGAGATTGCTTCCTGACCGCTCGCCACCACCGCCGTGGGTCGACTGAAATTTATTACACCCTCCTCCACCCTCTCTCACTCGCTACACAGGGAATTATGTAAGGAAATTACCTTATTTTAGGGTTTTTGTACTCGTGTTGCACGATCGTTGCAAGAGAACCAGTGGTCGTAGAAGGATGGTTCTGCTGTCATTCGAAAGCTCTGTTTATGCCCTTTCAGGGATAGATACTTGTATTACGCTCTGGGTCTTGTTTATGCATGAAAAAGAGCACGGAAACAACCCCATTTAGGGTAAAACCACCCGCTTGGCGGGTAGAAGTTACCGACCCACCCGCTCTTAAGGCGTTAAATATGTAAGATATGCAATAAATTATGTAAAATATATTGTTTTTTTCTTTATATATATAATTGTCATTATGAAGTTAAATTGGTTTCACAGGGAAAATATATACTTGAACAATTGTTTCCGCTGACAAAGAAATTATAGATTCTTGGAAAATACCGTACACTACGAAAGATTATTCAACATGGAATTTGAATGGAATAGAGCAGCTTAGCAACGAAAAGCCAATACTCCCCCCTCCCTGTGATTGTGCCAGCTTTTGTAAGCAGTGCAATAACTTAATGAAGGACAGAAAAGCTGCAGGATGCTCTGGCATTCTAGCTGAGATGATTAAGGCCTCAGGTGAGAAAGGAGTAGGTGTGTTCAATGAGCTAATTAACTTCATCATCAGAGAGGAAGTAATCTCTGATGAATGGCACAAAAGTACATTATATACTGTATACGAGCAAAGGGGACTCATTGGATAGGGAAAATTATAGGGGCCTGAAAATACTTGATCAAGTCATGAAGGTCTGTGAGAAAGTCTTTGAAGGTATGATATTGACGATATGCAGTTTGGTTTCATGCTAGGACACGGCACAATCCAAGTCATGAAGGTATTTGTGTGATAATGAAGATGTATGAGGACTCACAAACGGCAGTGAGGGTGAAAGATGTACCGGTACTGAGTGATGAGTTTTCAGTTCGCGTCGGAGTCCACCAGGGCTCTGTGTTAATGAAGCCCTTTCCTCTTTTTTTTTATGGTTCTGGAGGCACTATCTGGTGATTTCAGAGTTGGGCTCCCCTGGGAACTGCTATAAGGGTCCTGAAAATGCTTGACTAAGCCATGAAGGTCTGTGAGAGAGTCTTAGAAGGTATGATAAGGGAAAGATACTGTATGTACTTAAAAGATAGGGTCTGATGTTGTGTTTGCAGACTGGGAGAAGGCCTTTGATAAGGTGGCCAGAGAAGTTGTGCAGTAGGCTAGGAGAAAACTTGGCGTTGAGGAGTGGCTGGTGCATGTGATAATGAAGATGTACGAGGACTCACAAACGGTAGTGAGGGTGAAAGGTGTACAGCTGAGTGAGGGACATATACAGTACGGTACTAGATATTTGGTAAGGGCTAGCTTTATATCCCATGTACTGGTTACTAGCCCTTAATTAGCGGCGAGCAACATAAGTCGAGTTAAATAAAGCTGGACTATGTGGCGGCGCTCGACATAGGTCGAGTGGCAATTTCAGCACGTAATGTGGCTGAGAGAGAGAGACAAGTGGTGGCAGGAGACTAGCGAGCGTATGACTGCTCCAGACCACCGCGGCGAACCTACTGACACAAATCTCAGCTCCCTCCTCCCTCTCTCACTCGCTACATACTCAATTATGTACTGAAAGTACCGAATTACCTGCTTTTTGCACTCGCGTTGCACGGTTATTGCAAGAAAACTATCCATCATACAAGGATCGTTATGGTGTCATTCGAAAGCTCTGTTTATGCCCTTTCAGGGATAGGTACTTGTTTTACGTTCTGGGTCTTATTTAGGCATGAAAATGATCACGTAAACAGCCCTATTTTGGCTAAAAACACCCCGCTGTGCGGTACACATAAATAAACCGCATAGGCCGCTCGTAAGGTGCTAGGGACATATACTAGGTGTTAGGTGGAGGTTAGTTTTGTATCCAAAGTACTGGGTACTAGGGACATATACTAGGTGTTACGTGAGGGTACTGAGTGATGAGTTTTCAGTTCGCGTCGGAGTCCAACAGGGAAGTGTGTTAATTAAGCCCTCTCCTCTTTTTTATGGTACTGGAGGCACTATCTAGTGATTTCAGAGTTAGGCTCCCCTTGCAACTGCTATAAGAGGCCTGAAAATGCTTGGCCAAGTCATGAAGGTCTGTGAGTGTGAGAGAGTCTTTGAAGGTATGATAACTTCATAGTCAGGCAGCTGCAGGAAAGATATCTAAGAGGTGTTTTTCCGGTCCCGTCTCAAGACCACCGTCGCAAGATCTACCCGAAAACTGTTTTTCTGGTCCCGTCGCAAGCCCACCTTTAGCAAGCGAGGCACCAATATTCTCTTGCGACGGCAAGAGAGCTCCGGAGCTGGGTTGACGGCAAGCTGATACATCTCACTCAACTTACTGTTTCTCCATTCTAATTTATTTCGGTATATTTGTTTATCCAAACATTATGTTATAATTTACTTGCCTATTATTAGGAAGTAGAGTAATAAGAGCCCACAGTAACGTATATCCAATTGTTGATAATCAATTAATGTGGGACAGTACGCTTGGTTAAATTTTGTCCACGAAACAACAACAAACCCCAGCTTTGACTAGGCCTAGGCTATGCTATTTACCGATTGTTTTTTTCATATCAGAATTGCATTTATATAATCCTTATGATAATTAAATTGGCGGTGAATGTTATTCCGATGAAATGGAATTTGTATAGCCTAGCCTATATATTTGTAAGATGTACGCTGGCTTGGAGCAAGCCTGTGTTGTTTTTCCTGTCCTGTGATGATCTTGCAACGGCTCGGTTGAGACGGTGGTCTTGCGACGGGCCCGGAAAATCACGTCTCTACTGAAAGTAAGAAGTTGTGCAGTAGGCTAGGAGAAAATTTGGCGTAGAGGAGTGGCTGGTGCGTGTGATAATGAAGATGTATGAAGACTCACGAACGGTAGTGAGGGTGAAAGGTGTACTGAGTGAGGGACATATGCTAGGTGAAGGTTAGTTTTGTATCCCACGTACTGGGTACTAGGGACATATACTAGGTGTTATGTAAGGGTTAGTATTGTATCCCAAATACTAGGTACTAGGGACATATACTAGGTGTTACGTGAGGATTAGCTTGGTATGCCACGTACTGGGTACTAGGGACATATACTAGGTGTTACGTGAGGGTTAGTTTTGTATCCAACGTACTGGGTCTAGGGGGGCGGCAGCCTCCACCCATAATACTAGGATAGGTTAGGTAAGGTTGTTAGGTTAGGCTAATGGGGATGGATGTAGTTTCTGAGTGTACGGTCGTCATGTTTACATTTGTCAATCGCCGTTGTTAACCTGCCCTTCCCTACCTATCATGTGTTGATTGGTTGTCCATCTTGATCTAATTCTTCAGGCCAGCCCTATTAGAGTATTTTGGGGGAACTCAGTGGTGTGGTTAAACTATTTTTAATATATATTTGTTTAAATATGTAAGATATGCAATAAATTATGTAAAATATATTGTTTTTACTTTATACCTATACATATACTTGTCATTATTAAGGAAATTCCATTGACTATTTACATCGCTAGGCCTAGCTTCCTTATTTCTATTAATTTCCTCCAGTTCACAATGTAACCTATTGCTAACTTCCTTGTTCTTCAGCAGCCGCGGCGGTGTCGGCGTTGGACGCTTGGGATAATGTTCCCGTCTAATTTGAATGCCATTCGATACAATAATATGTTGGAAGCCCCCCTCACCCCCCCATGACATGTTATCATCATCATATATATTGCCAGTAGGGGGCAAACAACCAAAAAAAGTGCCGCAAAGCCCTTCCCTCAACATATTATTGTATCCAATGGCAGTCAAAATAGACGGGAACATGATCGCAAGCGTCCACCGCCGCCGCCGCCGTCATGTTTACATGGTCGATCGCCGCAGTTTGGTTAGGCCTATTTGCCCCCTGCTGGCAAATTATATGATGATGACAATATGTCATGGGGGTGTTTGCCCCCCTCAACATATTATTGTATCGAACGGCATTCAAAATGGACGGGAACATGATGGCAAGCTTTCGTCGCCGCTCTGCGTAGTGTAAACATTGGTTGCGGTATGCCCGAACTCTACATTCTGCCCGGCTAGGCCTATATTATAGGCTATAATAAATGAGTAGGCTAAGCTATTTTATCTATAGGCTAGGCCTAGTCTAATATTACAATTTAAGGTAGCATTCAAGGAGACAACAGCAGGACTTACCTTTGACCGGGTATAGGCTATCCTAGTGTTTACTAGGCCTATACCCCTTTGAAAGGACATTAGCCTAGCCTAACCTAACCTATCATAGTAGGCTATTATGGGTGGGGGCTGCCGCCCCCACACCCCGATTTTTGGTGTATTTGTCTATTTTGCCCCCTGCTGGCAATATGACGATGACATGACATGGGGGGTGGCAAAGCCACCCCTCAACATATTATTGTATCCATTGGCATTCAAAATAGACGGGAACATCATTGCAGACGTCCGCCGCCTCCGTCATGTTTACATTTGTTGATCGCCGTTGTTAAGTTCGCGTCTATTTTGACGGAGATTTATTTTGGTTATTTGCCCCCTGCTGGAAATATATATTATGATGACAATATGTCATGAGGGGGTGAAGGGGGGCAAAGCCCAACCTCAATATATTATTGTATCCAAAGGCAGTCTAAATAGACAGGAAAAGGATGGCAAGCGTCCGACGCCACTACGCGTACGCGTAGTGTAAACAAGGCTGGCGATACACCCGGTAACTACATCCTACCCGACTAATGTCCTTTCAAAGGGGTAGCCTATAAATTAGTATACACTAGGATAGCCTATACAACGCAACTCTTGCCGATAGGCCTAGCCTAAAGGCTAACCTATTCATAAAGGTGTCTATTTTGACGGCAATTTTTTCGGTTATTTGCCCCCTGCTGGCAATATATATGATGGTGAAAATATGTCATGGGGGGGGGGTGAGGGGGGCAAAGCCCCCCTCAACATATTATTGTATCCAATGGCATTCAAAATAGACAGGAACTTATTGCAAACGTCCAACACCTCCCTCGCCACCACCATGTTTACATGTGTCGATCGCCGTGGTTAAGTTCGCGTCTATTTTGACGGCGATTTTTTTTCTCGGTTATTTGGCCCCTGCTGGCAATATATAAGATGATGACAATATGTCATGAGGGGGGGGCCTCAACAATGACCTCTAAACTCTGTATCTCAAATAGGGCTAGAGCAAATTGGCTGCAAATTTCCACATCTAGGCTATTCCTTGACTGACTCTTCCCAAATGGTAGACATATTAGCTTGATCACTCTAGGCCTAGTTGTTTTTTAGTTACAGAGGTTATAGCCTAGGTCATGATTTCGGTATTATTCTATAATTGCACCTATACGAGCTAAACAAATTATTATTGTATTTAACAGGAAGTTACGACGAGGTAAGTGATGTGGTATAGGTGGCAATATGCGGAAATGGATTATAAGGGCATTCTGCCCCCCTCTTACCCCCTTACGAAAATCTACGGTTATTCACTCCACCCCAACTGAATTTCTACCGTTTTACCCAACCAGCGGGGGTGTGGGGGCGGCAGCCCCCACCCATAATACTAGGTTAGGTTAGGTAAGGTTTAGGTTAGGCTAATGTCTCTCTGAAACATTGTAAATCCGTGTCACATCTAGATTGATAGACTTTTGTCAGAGGGGGGCGGAATGCCCTTATAATCCATTTCCGCATATTGCCACCTATACCACATCACTTACCTCGTTGTACCTTCCTGTTAAATACAATAATAATTTGTTTAGCTCGTATAGGTGCAATTATAGAAATTTACCATGATTTCTTGCCTACTTACAGCGAATAGACTGGGCCTATTGTAGATTGGTAAAATATTTGCTTAATAGGCCTAGGCTATGTTGGCTGTGCAATTGTCTCTATTTGACTATTTTTACCTAATTAGGCCTAAAGCAGCCTGAGTCTATTCCCAACCCCCAAACAGTATCCCATGTTAAGCCCTAGGCTAGGCCTAGGCCTAATCCCACTCTCAATCAAAATTCGAACTGATAAATTCGTACCTACCGGTAGCGCTGCCTAGGCTAGGCCTATATTTTCGTGAATAGATATAGAAAATGGTTTAAAGGAAAGACCATCCTATATTATGTTCAAATAATATGTAATAGCACTGTGTATGGTTGTATTAAATTTAAATAGTGATAGATGTGTATATTAATGGGATAAATACTCCGAAGTTCGCATACGTTCAGAAAATTATATTGCAACACTGTTGCTAGATACTAATCAATCCCATTATCATTATATCATAATGGATTTTACTCATTTGCATAATTTCAAATACCTAGGACATTAATATAATATTTTCCTATCTTTTTTGTAGTGATATTTGTCTGATTTAGTGGTATATTGGTGTATGTCTAGGGTTATAATGCATTGTGAAAGTTACCTCTGAATCTCTGACTTGGTAACAGTTCGGTATGGGTAACCCTGCTTTCTTTGAGTACTACACGGCAAGAGAAGCTTTCGGTTCTGTCATTACTGTTCAAGGTAAACAGCAACTGCTAAATTCGACATCATGTTCAAATAATATGTAATAGCATTGTCTATGGTTGTATTAGACAACAATCGTGATAGGTTTCTATTTTATGTGGATAAATAGTATTAAGCTGAATAAACTAAATACCGAAAGTTCACTAGAGTGGTTGTGGATACATTTGTAGATATGAGGGAGGTGGGAGGTAGGAAGGAAGGGCTAGGCAGTGTTGGCAGTTGTATCGCTACATAGTAATGCTAGATGTAGAGCTATTTACTTCAATTTAGAAGCCATTTTTTCATATCTAGAGAGATTTACTAGGGATAATTTAAAAATTTCAGACATTCTAGTCATATTACATTGTAAAATTTGCAAAACAAACAAACCAAAACTCTTTAGAAATTGCAGCATTATTCTAACATTGTTTGACTATGTAGCAACATGCTAGCGACTTTTGAGAAAGGATCTAGCGGTATTTTGTGGAGACATACTGGGAGGGTGGGAGGGAGGTACAAAGGAGTACAAAGGAAATCAAGCAACAACAGGTCTAGTGACCCTTCTAGGCTGCTTGTCCTCCAAAACACTGAGGATCAAGTGTCCAAACAGTGGTTTAGAGTGGGTAAGGGAACATTGGAAAGGGAACTACTGCCCTGGAACTAATGTCCGTGGCAGGACTAGGAAGTTAGTAGGGGACATATGGGTTAGTAACTGAGGGGAGGATAAAATAAAGTTATTCATTTACAAACGCAGTCAGTCGCAGGTTTGATGCGAGATATTTGTCTAGGCGGAGTTTAAATGAATCAACGGTGCTGCAGTCTATAACGTCTCGGGTAAGCCCATTCCACAAGTTGACAACTCGATTGAAGAAGAAATTCTTAGATTCGTGTGAGTTAAAAAAATTACCAATAATTTTGAAACCGTTTCCCCGCGTGTAATTAGAATGGTCGATAGTGAAGTACTTACTACAGTTCATATTGTCGATGCCTTTGATGATTTTGAACACTTGAATTAAGTCACCTCTTAATCTGCGCTGGGTTAAAGGAAATAGATTTAATTCTCTAAGACGCTCTTCGTATGGTTTGTTCTTTAGGCTAGGTATCATTTTGGTAACTCTACGTTGAACTCGTTCTAGCTTGTTTATGTCTTTTTGGTAATAAGGGCACCAGCATTGAACGCAGTATTCCAGAAGAGGGCGGACTAAGGAATTGTAAAGGGTTAGGATAACGTCTTTGGATTTATGCTCAAATGACCTGCCTATAAAGCCAATTATTTTGTTTGCCTTCCTAACAACTTCTGAACATTGTTGACTCGGTTTTAGGTTACTCGATATTGTTACTCCCAGATCGGTTTCTCTGTTTACATTCTTAAGCTGAGTGCCATTCATCGAATAGTTTGCTTTCTCATTTAGGTATCCGATATGTAGTACTTTACATTTATCCGCATTGAAACTCATTTGCCAAATTTGGGCCCAATGTGACAATTTATCTAGATTGTGTTGCATATCGTCAACTTGATCTTTTGAGAGTACGCTATTTGCAATTTTTGTGGTGGTTGCAGTGTTGCCAGTTGTAAAGCTACATATTACCGCTAAATGTAGAGGTATTTACCTCAATCTAGCAGCCATTTCTTTTATATCTAGAGACATTTACTAGGGATAATTTGAAAAATTCAGACATTCTAGTCATACTACATTGTAAAATTTGCAAAACAAACAAACCAAAACTCTTTAGAAATTGCAGCATTATCCTAACATTGTTTGGCTATGTAGCAACATGCTAGCGACTTTTGAGAAAGGATCTAGCGGTATTTCGTGGTAACACTTTAGGAGGGTTAAAATACGAGTCACACGGGCAATTGCCAAAACTTTAAAGGTCCATATCATTGTTATTAAACTAAGCATTTGGCAAAGGGAGGAATTGTTAAAAACCTTAGCCAATAAATACTCTGTCATTCACCAAAAATAAATTTGAATTTATCATTATTATTTGGTAGGGTAGGTATGTATAAGTAGGTTGGCTAAATAATTGCTGGAATTCGTAGGGACTCGAACTGTTTTGAGAGAGTTAAATAAATAAAAAATTATAGATCTGAATAATAAAGAGATTATGTTATTAAGCAAAACTGGGGGATGCGTGGAAGCCTATAGACTGTAGACGGTAAACTTTGTGTGGGTAGCGAATGCGGTTTTAAAGTCATTTAAGAATAGACAGTTTTCAATGCTGCGGCCAAACTATTCCACCCATTTATATTTTTTTGGTATCAAAACGTTCGGAATCGCGAGCCTCACCCAACTACGCAAGCATGGCTTTGATCATCAGCGTAGTTTTCAAGATGTGGAATTTTAAGTGGAATTCGAGGTTTTTTCAAGATTGCCGGAAAAAAACCCACGTGCAAAAGCAAAACCTTCTCTATAAAATTTGCGGAGCATTAGTAGGGGAGTGCGTATGCCAAAGCCCAGTCGTTTCCTGTGAGTGGGAGAGACGGTATTTAGGCGTCAAGTTTTTCGGGAAATCGGCTGCCACGGACAGGTTTGGCCGCCATGCCGGATGTTTAGCATATCCAAAGTTGTCCAATACAAAAACGCACCTCTTGTGAAAGTTTGATCCCGATCCAAAAAGCGGTTCTGGAGCTATTGCGTCGAAACCGGCGCGTAAGAAGAATTTGGATGAAATCCCAGGTTTAATGATTACAATAGGGGTTCCCCGTAGGGGACGAACCCCTAATAATAATAATAATAATATCTATTCAGTTAGCATTTTACAATGTTGGTACAATATATTATGTTTCGAATATGACATGTACCAGCTTTGCATAATTCCAACTAAGGATAGCCCAATAAGACCGTTAGGCGTATTTCCACTGGGGTCCTTGTGGGATTAACTTAGCCGGTGAAAAAGGGGAGAACAAAAATGTAAATGAATATAAGTAGTAAACAATTTAAAGAAAATATTTCTAGGGGGCCAACCTAAGATACCTTACATTCTATATTTGAACTTGTTAAAATATTTAAGTAATCATTTTTAGTTTGTTTTTTGCCTATCTCTTATGTGGTATTTAGTAGTAGACATACGCTTGGTGCTCCCTTCTCGCAGCTGTTCGGTTCAGGTGTTCCTTCAAGCTATGTCTGAAGGAATACAATGTTCTCTTTTCACAGACTGTCTGTGGTAGGTTGTTCCAGTCTTTGATGGCAGTGAAGAAGACTGTTAGCTTACCCTGTCCTTGGATTCTCGGAACTGTAAAATTATAGATCCTATTCCGTGTATTTTGTCCATTCCTTTCATTTGCTTTAACAAAATTACTCTTTTAAATACTCAGGAGCCCTATCATCAAATATCTTGAAGGCATTAATGAGTCTGATTTGTTTGACCCTGTCAGAAACATTGAGCATACCAATTGACTGAAGTTGTTCCTGACCAACATGTGATCTGGGTCCTAGGTTCAGCATGAATCTTACCATTTAATTTTGAGGGACCTGAAGTTTGCGCTTTGCTGATTGAGATGATGCAGAGTACCAGGATGACACAGAATAGTCAAAATGACATTGACCTAGCGCTTGGCATAGGGTCTTTTTGGTCACCGCTGGCAAGCATCCCACCTGTCTATGCAGGTGTTTTATATGTGCTTTACATTTACTCAGGATCGATTCCAAGATTGCTTCACCTGACAGAGTCGAGTCCAGTTTTAGTCAGAGATATTTCAGTTGTGACACTGTTGTTATGGGAACATCATTACAGTTAACCGAGAAGCCCTCAATGTCTTTCAATTTGCGTTTTGTTCCGCATAAGATGGCTTCTGTCTTGCCGAGGTGAAGAGATAGCCTATTGTCCACTAGCCAATCACTACACAATTCTAGTTCTTTTGAAAGTGAAGCGGCAATAATGTTTGGGTCTTTTCCTGAAACCAGAAGCTCACTGTCGTCAGCATACAGTAATAATTTACACGAGACGTGTGTGTGAATGGGAGGTGGATTTGGGGTGGTTGAGAAATGGTTGAATAGTAGGTGGTGTGTGTTAATAGGAGATGGATGAGGAGTTGGTGGTATTGCTGGATGGGGAAGAGTGGTTTGGATGAGTTCGAGATGGGTAAGGGATGGGTGGTTTGGGTGAGTGAGAGATGGGTGGTTTGGGTGAGTGAGACATGGTTAAGGGGTGGGTGAGAGCTGGGTAAGGGGTGGGTGATATATGGGTAAGGGGTGAGTGATAGATAGGTAAGGGTGGGTTTAGAGATGGGTAAGGGGTGGGTGAGAGATGTCTAATGGATCAACGGGTGGTGGGTGGCTTGGAAATGGCTGAGGGTGGGAAGTTTGGTTGGCTGAGGTGTGTGGGTGGGTTCGAGATGGGCGAGAATATTGAGTTGGGACGAGATGAGTGAATGAATGGTTTGGGTAGATGGAAACTATATTATGGTTATGTGTGCGATGGGGGAGGAGGGACGATGGAGCGTTGAGGGATATGGTTGGTTTTGGGTGGAGGGAATAAATAATAATAATAATAATAATCGTCTGGTTACTTATATAGCGCCCGTTCTCCTCCTTCGAGGATTCACAAGCGCTTGGCTTTCTTTAGTCTACCAGAGACCATTACCCATCCCCCTTGCTCATGGGGAGATGGTAATCGCCGGCTATATCCCAGAAAAACTTCAATCTGAGCGGGGATTGAACGCGAGACCTGCAAGATGGGAATCAGGCACGCTATCAACTAAGCCAGCCGGACGGCTGGCTTTAGACGAGGAGTGAATTGATGGATGAGGGGTGAGTGAATTGTTTGAGTGGAAGGTGTGTGTGGGATGGGTGAGTGATTGGGTGGATGGGTGGAAGACAGGTGGGTTGTTTGGACGGCTGGGAGTCAATGGACGGGTGAGGAGTTTGGATGGGTGGGAGGCGGGTGAGGGATGGGAAGCTTGAGTGAGTTGGAGGGGAGGGGTGGATGAGGGGGGAGGGATCTATATGAATGGGGGATGGAGTTAGGTTGATTTTTTGGTTTTCTAGCCCATATCATACTCCTCTTCCCATCCCTATCTAATGTCCCTCTTCTCACTTACTGTATCTCTAGGTCAAATAAATAAGTATATATATTATAAGTATATATATATATATATATATATATTTATACAGTATATATATAGTTGAGGGGGGGGGGGGATTTCTCCAGAAATAAAAACAGACATTTATTATTCAACTTAAAATATAAGATGACAACGACGATAGAGACGCTTGGAGAAATATTTAAAAAAAAAAATATTGTTTGATGTTTTTGTTTTATTTTTCTGTTTTGTGGGGAGGAGGGGAAGGGTGGCGTTTGAGAATAAGAGAGGCGGCTGCGGAGGGGCAAGGGGGGCTCGGAGGGGGAAAGGAAGGTGGAGGGAGAGGGGAAGAAGAGGGACAAGGGGAATAGGTAACTGCAGAGAGGAGAGGGATGTTAGAGGGGTATGGGAAGGGGTAGGAGAGAGAAAACGGGGGTAGGCGAGGGAGGGAACTGCAGAGGAGGGAGGGTGGTTAAAGGGGGAAGGAAGGAAAAGGGGGTTAAGGAACTACAGAAGAGGGGGAGGTTAGAAGAGAGGGGAGGGGAAGGAAAAGGGGGAGGAGAGGGAAAAGGGGGTTAGGGAACTATAGATGGGAGAGGGAGGTTATGGAGGGGGCTGAGAGAGGGAGGATACAAAGGGGGCTGAGGCACAACCCTCTAGAGGGTTGTGGCTGAGGACATTGGGGAGTGGAAATAGAGGGAGGGGGGGGGGGGGGGTAGCGCTGGCCGACAAGGAACCGGAACATAATCTAAAGTTTTACCATTTTCTGCAGAAGTCAGTTAAGGTGAGGAGGGAAGGGCAGATGAAGAGAGAGAGAGAGAGAGTGTGAGTGTGTCAGTGGGGGGAGGGGGGGAGAATTGGAAAGAGAGAGAGAGAGAGGTCAGATGTAGAATGAGAGAGAGAGAGAGAGAGTTGGAGTACAATAGAAACTAATGTATATAGTTTAGTGTACTGAAAGGCTTTAACTCCATTAAGATGATAATGTTATACATTGTATATTTACTACATTTACTGTATATCTATGAAGGCTCTGTAAGACTCAAATGGCTATAAAATGTCTCAAATATTCCTTTTGTATTATAGGTCCTTCGTAGGTTCAATATTCTCATCTGAAGGTAACTAGCATGATGTATGTAGTTATTGTTTTATGGAAGGGTTAAGGAGGTACTGTTTGGTGTTTGGCCTACTGTATATTTATATATATATACTGTATATATTTAAATGTTCTCGCTAGACCTCCATCAAGCTTAAAAAGATACCCCCTAGACCCTTTTCTAAGATTAATTTGTATATTTTTCGGTAGAAAAATTTCCCGGCCGAAGACCGGTTTCTTCTGAAATTACAGGCTCGCTACCGCTCGCCATGAAAACATCGACACCTAAATGGCACGAAACATCTTATACTGACAAAGAAATTAGGCGAAAGGTTCGTTCCGAACGTCTTAAAATCCTAAAACTATTATGCTAAATATGAGGGAGAAGGGGGTCCAAAAAAACCGAGCACTACCCCCTTAAACAATTAAGTTAAATGTAATACAAAATACAGCAATTCGGCTAAATAAAATCGTCTAATGTTATTTAGAATACACTAAATACGGAACCATAGTATTGAAGGAGTTGCTCGAAGTAGCATCAAATCCATTAATTTTGACAACAATTATTCTAAATTGAAAAATAGTAGTGTTGGTGTTATAGTGTATAGTGTTAGTCCGAATATACAGTAGAACGTTATCTTGCTGCCAAATAGTAATATGTATATACTGTATATAAATATATATATAAATATATATATATATATATATATATATATATATATATATATATATATATATATATATATATATATTGCCTGACGCCGTGATCCCCGAAGGGGTGGCCACGAACGAGCCGCCCCCATGCACCTCTGTCCCCAGTCAGTTGACGCCCCTCCTCCCAACCAGCACCGCCTTCATTCATATACTTCCTCACTCCATCCTTCCACCTCTCCTTCGGTGCACTCTCTCCCTCTCTGTCCTTCCACCTCGCTCTCGTACACCCTCTTAGTCATTCTCTCGCTTTCCATACGTTCCATATGGCCGAACCATCTCAAGTTGTTCCTTTTCACACTTTCCAGCACATCCACCTACACACCACACCTCCATCTTACTTCCTCATACGTCTGTCCATCCCCCCATGCAACTCCGCACGCACTTCTCAAGTAACTCATTTCCACCACTCTCACTCTTGGTCTGAGTCTCTTCCCGAACGTCCATGGTTCGCTTCCGTTAGTGTCGAGATTACCACACTGTCATGCAAGGACTTCTTCACTTCCACACTGACCACCCTATTTCTTGTTACTGCTTTCAACGTTCCTACAACCCTCCTCCCCTGTTGCACCCCCTCCCGCACTTCTTCATCCATAGTCCCATCTTCACTCAACACACTGCCCAGATACTTAAAAGAGCTGACGATCTCCATAGCCTGACCGTTCAACTTCACCTCACACTCCGTGACTTCACCCTTTTCGAAGACCATATATATATATATATATATATATATATATATATATATATATATATATATATATATATATAAATATAAATATATAATATATACATATATATATATATATATATACCGGGTATATATACTGTATATATATATATATTTTTTTTTTTTTTTTTTTTTTTTTGTAGCTGAAGAGATATTTTTTTAGTCTCCTTGATTATCCTGCCATTATGACTATTTTGTAGCGAAATATTGTTGTTAATTGTGAAAACTTGCCATTACGCTGACACCTAAAATAAATTAATAAGTATCGACAAATCAGTTGCCAAGGGATTATATATTGGCCCAGATGAAAACATAAAGGTGAAACTTGGTATTAGATTGGCAATCTGTAAATTGTAAACTGTAAAAATTATATTTTCAAATGTAACAATAATGATACACATACACAGTATATCAATCGTTTATGTGAGGTAGTTTGACCACGTAAGCAATTGAAACATTTATGTGTATTATTTTCGTTTCATGTGAACACAATTTTTGCCGTTTAGCTATCTTGTCATGTTTTATCCTTCGAGATCGCATCGGCTTTAGCTGCTCTTTGATTTATGATTGTGTGGGTGGAACATGAGATGATTTTGTTTTCCGGCAGAGAGAGAGAGATAGAGAGAAAGCCGTTTCTTCTAAGTTACAGGTTCGCTTTCACTCGCCCAGTAGAAAAAAAAGACACCTGAATGGGGTGAAGCGTCTTGTTTTCGCCATACTAGTGGGTTGAAATTTCAAAAGCTGGCAAACTCCCCAAAACTACTTAACCAAAACATCATAACTCACAAGACAAACCAAATAAGGTTAATCTGTCAGAATGACTCATATTCTTGTATTAATGTTTAGCTCTTTGTGGGGTTTTATAACGACATACATTGTCTGTTATGAAAACATGGTATTTAATATAATACATGCACTGATATTGCCTTTGTTTGCCAGAAACCAGCTGTTGAAAATGCTTGATTAATTAAACACACACACACACACATACATCAGACTAATTTTGTTGTCGTTTTTAAGATTACATTATTATTAATCAGGCTAGACGGCCGATTCTTTGGTGTGGCTCTAGTGACCGTGTCTAGTGTATATTTGAGTCCGTCTCCGTGCAGTATTTCTGACTACTTCAGATAGCATAACAGTGAGAGAGAGAGAGGGGGGGGGGGGAGTTGGTGTCTGAAAGTGAGATAGTATGTGAGTTTCAGAGAGAGGGACCATGAGAAAAGGGAAATGGAATAGAGAAGTATAAAACAGAAAGCTAGACTGAAGACAGACATTCGCAACCACACAACCACAGAGGGTGTTACAGGTGAGAGAGAGAGAGTGTGTGAGAGTGAGTGAGTGTGTGTGTGTGTGTGTAATTTGGGAGGAGTAGAACAAGGAAATGAGAGGCAAAGTAAAGAGAAAGAGAGAGTTGCAGGGAGGTGCGGGAGAATATAGGACATGAGAGAGCGGGAGCAAGCGAGCGAAGGAAGGTGAAGAAAAGTTGCGGGGTGGTGGAGGCTGGCCAGGAATACAGGATCAAGGAAGGCAAAAGCTGCAGCCAGGGGACCACCGCGATTAAAACAGGTCCAACACAAGAAATGGTCCTTGGTGGTGGTGGAGAAAAATGGTGGTGATAGATGGACGATGGTGGTGGTTGTGGTGATACTTGTGGTGGTGATGGTGTTGAAGGGAAAGATGGTGGTGGTTGTGGTGATAATTGTGGTGGTGATGGTGTTGAAGGGAAGGATGGTGGTGGTGGTTGTGGTGATACTTGTGGTGGTGGTATTGAAGGGAAAGATGGTGGTGTTGAAGGGAAGGATGGTGGTGGTGGTTGTGGTGATGCTTTTGATGGTGTTGGTGGAGAAGAATGGTGGTGGTGGTGTTGGTGGAGAAGGATGGCGGTGATAATTGGGGGTAATTTTATTGTTGTTGGTGGCTGTGGTAGTAGGCTTGGAGGTAGGATAAGTAGTCTGGGGGTATTTGTGTTGAATACATATTAATAATAACGAGAATGGTGGCATAGTCAAGAGCATAAGTGGTGAAATACCCATATGAATCAGTATTGAACGCAAACGAGATGATACAATGCTTTAGTGTGGCCCAGATGCTCTACAACTTGGATTTAAAGGTTTAGATATTCAAATTGGTGTAACCTTATATATGCTTACGTCACTACCTGTGATAGTGTGGCGATGATGGTGGTGGAGGACGTTGGTGTTGGACCTATCGCTTTATTGTTATTTTCATGGAGGTGATGATGAGATTGATCGATTTGTTACGGGTGTTCAAGAAATATAAAACAGATTCCAGACAACAAACAGATAGATAAACACACACACATCGTCACATTATATCCACAGACTCGATTTAAGGGGGGATGGCCGTATTTATTTGCTCATTTATGTATCTTTTTATTATTTTATTAGTTTCCTCCCTAGACCTCCATCAAGTTTAAAAAACACCCGCCCAAGCAATGTCCCGACCAAAGGCCGGTTTCTCTTAAATTACAGGCTCGCTATCGCTCGTCAGGAAAAAATTGACAGCTAAATGACACACAAAGTCTTAATATTGACAAAGAAATGGGGCAAAAGGTCTTAAAATTGCCAAACTAATGGGTCGAACGTCTTAAAATCTGAAAACTAATAGGGCTAAACATGAGGAAGAAGGGGGGCCAGAAAAACAGCCCATCTCACCATAACGAAAACTTAATAATTATAAAAACTATTGGTCCCTGTGGAGGTCAGTATCCGTGTTGAGTTGGCTCCCTTCTCTCAACATGAACCACCACACTCCTCAGGGAAAATAATAGTAAAACTCTCCTGGTTACGGCACCATTATATTATAGCTTCTTTTGCTGGGATTGTCTGTGTAGGATATATTATTTTCATTATTGTTATTATTAGTATTGGTATTATTATTAGTATTATTAGTATTATTGCTTGTGGTAGTAGTAGTAGTATTAGTAGTAGTTTAGTAGTATGTAGGGGTATTATTTTGTTCGTAAAGGTATAGGTATAATGTACAATCGCTTGCAGTGAAAAGTTATTAATATTATAGGGAGCAATTTTGGTGCAGTGATGAACTGATTTTCACTTAAGGGATTATTTATCGAATCTCCTATTTCATGTTTAGCCCCATTAGTTTTGAGATTTCAAGACCTTCGCCCCGTTAGTTTGGCGATTTTAAGACATTTGCCCAATTTCTGTCAATTTTAAGACCTTTCGTTTCATTTACAGTATGAGTCAATTTTTTTCCTGGTGAGCGATAGCAAGCCTGTAAATTATGAGGAACCAGACGAATTTTGCTACCGAAAAATGTACAAATTTATATCGAAGGGGGGTCTTTTGGGTACTTTTTAAAAGCTTGATGGGGGTCTAGGAAGCAAACTCAAAATCTACCCTTAATATAATAAATATGAGAGTGCTTTCCCTATTTTAAAGCTCATTGTCTCATGTATATCATAAACTGTAGTGTAACAACTAATTATGCAGGTGACTATACATAACCAGGTGAGATATTATCTCCCTTATTTGATAACTGAGCTGTGAATTGATCTGTATAACGAAATATATCGCCAAATGTGTAAAAAAAGACTATGAATACAGGTATGAAGCATGCAAGATGTAGTTACGAGTCAGAAATCGGGGTGACCGTTGCATTTATCGTCATCCAGTGTTTCCTGTATGATATGCTTTCTTTATTGGGGTTTTTTATGTATTTATCTACTCGCGGGACACACACACACACACTTACTCTCTCTCTCTCTCTGTGTTGCTGGCAATTGTATTATCCTTGATCCTACACAACTACTGTACACTCGGTCCAAAAAGTATCTGCACCCCTACCCTGATAATCTGGTGTGTACAGCTTGGTAGGGTTTGTATATCTACCTGTAGCTATATCCACCTATACTACTACCTACCTATACTACCTAAGACCTACTACCTACGACCTACAACCTATACTACCAAGCTGTACACACCAGATTATCGGGGTAGGGGTGCAGAATTTTTGGACCGAGTGTACATAGGAAATCATCATAAACAGATATATTGATCATCACGAGGCTGCTTGTAACTAAAATACCTGGCCTATATGAAAAAAGGGAATGGATAGCACAGAAAAAAATTGTGCTATTTTATTGTAATCGCAGTTAGGCTAATGGGGGATTAGGTGCGATATATTTATCTAGTCGGTTTATGACAATATGAACAATACTATAATCAATGCAATTACTAAGTAGTCCACTCAATAAGTTTACCACTCGATTGAAGAAAAAAAAAATCTCATTTGAGTGAAAAGGCTTTCCAATTATCGTATAACCATATTCTCTGGTGTAATTTGAAGGATCAGTTGTACATTTTTTGTAGACGTCTATATTGTCAATACCTGCAATTATTTTAAACATCTTAATTATGTCCCCTCTTGACCTGCACTTAATTATACTAAACTTATTTAATTCCTTTAGATGTTCTTCGTACGACTTATTTCTTAGTAATGGAATCATTTGTTTTATTATCCGCTCTATTATCTACATTGTATTTGTCCTTTTGAGAATCTGGACACCAAAATTGTACAGTATTCTAGATGCGAGTGAACCAAATAATCGTATGAAGTGAGAATAACATTTTCGGATTTGTATTCAAACGATCTTCCAACGAAGCCAATAATTTGGTATGCTTTCGTAACTATTTCGGTACATTGTTGGCTGGGCTTTAAATGGCTCTCATTGACTGTAATGGGGACTATTACATAACTTATTAGATTGTGGGGTTTTTCTTTCATGCCTCTTGTTTCGTAATCCCTATCATCTATTCATATTCTTCTTACCGTATATATATATACAGTATATATATATATATATATATATATTTATTTATTTTTGATACATAAGATCTTAAGAGCGTCACGGCTAAAGAACAGTAGGTTATGTTCAATTCCATGTATTTCATGACATTCTTTGAAATGTATGGTACTCTAGTGAGCAGTCATTTGAATATTTGAATCCTTAACGCCATTTTGTGTTTATTTTGGCTACCTTCAGGCAATTTTACTCAGCTTATGACGGACATCTAAAAAGCAATTGGTTAATAAATATTTAACCAATCCTTTAATCCTATGATATCATTCTCAGGTTTTGTAAAATCGTCTAGGGGTAACTCAAATATAATTGAGAACGGCGACATCTGATTGAAACGGCTAAAACAAACAGATCTGAAACATCCAGGATATGAAAAGGTATTATATTGTCTCGTTTGGGTGCGATACAGATTCAAAATGATGCAGAGTTATTATGGTTTACGACTGTTGATAATTGTGAATAAATATTGCAATTTTGTTAATATAATTTCTATAAGTGGCATTTACTGTTTATTCTGGGTACGATTATATATATATATATATATATATATATACAGTATATATATATATAATTATTTATTTATTTACTTACCTATTATTTTTTTATAAATTATGTCGTTTAGTGAAAAAATATTGAAACAAATTTGGTTCCGTGTATTCTGTAATAATTTCCCATGGCCCATCAACGTTCTCAGTTATCCAAAATTGACAAGTATGAAATTATCAACAGCAAAGTTTCTGTATATACTGTATATATCTGTATTTATAATGATGTAGTCACTATTGCATGATTCAACAATGCTTTATAAATGATGGACACATATGAAATTCCCACTAATCTATTTGTGTTGATACTGATGTGTATTTTTGTGTTTGTTTTGTATTTCCGTGGATAATGTATGCAAAATATATTTATAGGTGCAATTCAGAATGAACCTGTTACATGTAAATGCTGGCAAGCTTATAATTGTCAATGAAATGTTTAAATTAATATCCTATTGTTTCAATTCTCCAAATGACAAATAATGCACCCCTATTAAAATACATAAACACACTTCAAGGTGAGACAGGCAGAAAGGCAGACAGATAGACAGACAAGCAGACAGGCAGGCAGAAAGGCAGACAGATAGACAGACAGACTGACTGGAAGGTAGACAGACAGACAGACTGACAGACAGACAGGCAGACAGACATACAGCAAGTTAGACACATACAGACAGACAGACAGGCAAGCAAGGAGTATAGACAATAATGCCTCCTGATTTGTAAGTGGGGACAGAACTGGGGATGAGACCTTCAAATCGAATAAACCCTAAGAGACATAACTCCTGGAATTCTAAAATCAACGCGAAAACGTTTAGAGTTAATTTAATCAGAATTGGAGAAAGTAAGCCGTTCAGAGAGAGCAAGAGCGAACGAGAGCGAGAGCGAGAGAGATGAATTGGTACTTGAAGCTAAAAGAGACATGGTAAGGGAGAGAATGTATGTCAGTGTATGTGTGTGTGTGTGTGTGTGATCCAAGAAGATAGAAAAAGTAAAGATGTGAATGAGAGAGAGATAGAGAGACAGAGACGTGCAATAGAGACTAATAGAGCAAGTAATGCAGTGAGGATAGCGTGGAGGGGAAGGAGCCAGCCAGAGAAGGTGGTGGTGGTGGTAAGGTAAACCACTCTCAATATATCCAATGATCCTATATAATCTTTTCCACGCCCTATTTATGCCCTAGGTAATTGTTTTTTGTTTTTGTTTTTTTTTGTTTTTTGCCTAATACTAGGACAAACAAATATGATAGACTGGCGAGGTATTTTGTAAACTGGTGTTGTTCTTTTGTTTCATGACTGTGCATTAGAGATCCCGTAGTATGAGAGAGCGGCCGCCATTTTCTTTAGACGCCATTTAGGGGCCTGAGCCTTTTCCACACAATGGCGTATTTTTTCATTATTCTGGTTGTAATTAGACGATTGTCATTAGCTAAATTTAGGTTGCCGGATAAGAAGTTCCTGAATTTAAAGTTGCCGGATAAAAAGTTGCTGAATAAAATGTTACCGAATAAAAAGTAGTCAGATAAATAATGGCCGGATAAACAGGGGCCGAAAAAAAAGTTGCCGAATAAAGTTACCAGATAGAGAAAGCTGCCGGATAAAGAGTTGCCAGATAGAGAGTTACCAGATAGAAAGTTGCCGGATAAGAAGTTGCCAGATATACTGTAAAGTTGCTGGATATAAAGTTGCCGAATAAAGAGTTGCCGGATAAAAAGTTGCCGGATAAAAAGTTGCCGGATATAGAGTTGCCATAAACAAAGATGCAGGTTTAAAAGTTGCCGGGAAAAAGTTGCCATATAAAAAGTTGCTGAATGAAAAAAGTTGCCGGAAAAAGAGCTCTCGTGCCAATCCATCTTCAGGGGGTATTTCATTATTCATGACGGCAACTGTACCCTCCGTAACAAGATCAGTAAGGACCATTCCCCGCCCTATTGACTCTATCCAATATTCCTGAACGTCCGCTCTACTGGCTTCACTTCTCCTTCTACCCTCTTCTCTTCTTGGGTGGTTAACCCTTTGAATACCAGCGACGTGTGTTACATTTTATTCTAGTTATATTTAGTCGATATTATGCAGTTTAGGAAGGATCTGTGGTAGTTAAGAGTTGGTTGAGATAGGCCTAATTTGAAGTCTTATTATTGCTAGAGGTATTTCCTAAGCTGAATATAATCGCCTAATAGTTGGTAGAATATAATGAAATGGACGCCACCGGTACAGTATGGGTGAAGGGGAGAATATATATATATATATCTATATACCGGTATAATTATATATATATATATATATATATATATATATATATATGTTTCTAGTCTCTCAGTGGGGATCGAACCATCGACCATCAGGACGATAGCCGACTCTTTAATCAATTACACCACGTCGGCTATTGTCCTGATGGTCGATGGTTCGATCCCCACTGAGAGACTAGAAACATTTAGTGGCTCACGTGTATTTGTGATATATTCTCAATATATATATATATATTTATATATATATGATTTTTTTCCCTCCCTAGACCTCCATCAAGACTAAAGTAACCCCAAACCCCCCTTCAAGATAAATTTGTGCATTATTCGTCATCACCTCCTCCTTTTTACTGTTATCAATATATAGTGCCTTATCATCACCATAGGCATCTTTATTTTGATCATACTATCGTCATCATCAACACCATCACCATTATCAGGAGCCTCCTCTTTACCTTCATCATCAACATTATCACGAGTATCATTAATCGCCATGCCTTACATAACACCGATAAGTGAGGTCTAGTTTCCGCCCTATTAACTACCCTTTATACCTGAACGTCCTCTCTCTCTGTGGTGTCAACCCTCTTCCCTCCAGCCTCCCTTCTCCTTTCCCATCCTTCTATTTTCCCATTCCTTATCCTCCCCTTCCCTCTTCCCATTCTCCCTTCTCACCATCCTTCTATATGCCTATATGTCATTCTCACTTCCTCTTCCCACCTTCCCTTCTCCCCACCTTTTCCTATCCTTCTAGATTTCCTGCCCTTATTTTCTCCCTTCCCTCTCACCAATCTCCTTTCTCACCATCCTTCTAAATATATCTTTATCATTCTCTCCCTTCTCTTCCCCCATCCTTCCTCCTCTCTAAGATCTCAAGGATAATCTGATATCGTTTCGTCTTCTTCTCGGGCGCGTCGGGAATGGAGACTTCTGCTTCGTGGACTACTACTACTTCTACTTCTTCTCAGGATGGCACGGGTCTCATGGTAGCCTACTTCCGGTCGGCTCATGTCTTCTTGGGATGGAACGAACAATGGTTACTGAATTTGGAGGGTAAGGTTTGCTGAAACTATATTCGGGCCAATCCCTCTGTATCCTCCCAAGGGTTGCTGAACTTTCATGAGGTAGGGCAAGTGTAACTGAATCCCGAGAACCTACCAAATAGTTTTTCCATCTTGATCTTGGTGGAGTTTCCTCATCTCTCTTATTTGTTTTTAGTGTTGGGGGTCTTTGGGGTGAGAGGGGCCTGTTGTTGGGGTTTGGAAGGGTTTCTGGGCCCTCGATGTCCTTGTCCGAGAGTGAAAGGTATATTCCTCTCCCAGGTGTCATTAGGGCAGGAAGGTAGGTTGCCAGTTGAATGACCGGGAGACAGAGCTCTAACGTCACTGGCCCTGATGTCATTGGCTTCCCGTTTTGGTGGACTCATATGTGAGAGAGAAAACGTGCTGGGGAGGGGGACTCACTTATTCTCCTCTGCATCGGGTTGAATGGTATTGGTGGCGTTGTGGTATCTGTGGTGCTTGTGGGGACTTCTTGTTGGTTCCTTTTCTCAGATTTCGTCGTAACAATTATTACTATTAATATTATTTGTTTATATATATATACATATATATATATATATATAATATATATTGAAGTAACGGGTTTGAGAAAGACATATAGGATTGCTAATATACAAGACAACAGAAAAGACAGGAGAAGCAGTCAACAAGAGAAATGGGAAAGTATACAAGTTTCCCATCCTCTAAAGGAGAACGGAGCAGAGGAGTGCCCCTTGACATCAGATCATTCCCGTGCTCTAAGAACCAGGAATTTAGGTCAGTCTCCCAGACTAAGGACGGGTGAACTAGACCAATCACCAGCAAGCTTTCAAACCACCTCGACCTATCACCAGCCTTCATTCGACCAGCAGCCAGACTTACAATACAACGAACACATGTTTATGCAAATTAAACATCAGAGACCGGAATGCTATCGAAACAAGTGGGGATACTAGGATCTCCCTTGTAATACCGTTCCGGATAACTATAAGTAATCCGGGGAATATAGAAACTCACAGAGATAATTAGTTAAATAAGAATAACCCCTAATTCTTATACAATCACTAAAGTTGCAATTATCTCTGATCTAGACCTCGTAACCCCAAAGAGGATATTAAATAAAATAATTAAAATAGATATGTACAACCTTATAACCACCATGTATTTTTAGACTAAGTTTTACCTTCGGAAATCACATCACAACCATTCACTATGTCCTTATAAAATTGAGTTAATATAAGTTAACCATACAAAATAACTCGAACATAGCCTCACTGAAATCTAGAGAAAGTAAGCACTTCTATGGCAATAATACCATCACGGCTGAAAAGCACATGGTATATAATTAAGATAGAAGCTGCCTTCCCCTCCCCCCTCGAGACTACAGCCGGACCTGCTCGTGAGAGGCAGTTCCCTGTCGACGTCCAGCCAGACGAATCTACGATCCACGTCGACCAGACTTGTACCTAACAACTACCCTCCCAAAACCTACCCTAAGTGTCTCTAAGTGTCTTATGTTGTGATTATTGATGTGAAGGTAAGATGAAATATGCGAGTATTCCAGAGCTAATTCCTATGTAGATCTGTGCCCAAGATCGATATTTATTGCGTTATGTATTAATCCTTCAGAACCATATTAATTATTGAGTAGATCTGTGTCCAGGATCTAAGTTTAACTTGTGTCTTCAATCATATAAATCATAATACGCATACGTTACATACTCACTCGTGTTAAACTAATATCTAGCCGAATACTCTCAGATTTTACTTGTATATGTCCATTCTATCGTGTATGCATCAAGTCGAAGATGAAGTATATATCGTGTAGTTATTCCCTGTTCAAATCCAACAGTTACCTAGAACCTACGCTCAATTTCATATTTAATTAAAATCAGAGTATCGTTGCTTTATAGAGTTATTAATAATTAGAGATCTTAATTTGAATCTAATTGCTTCAAATACCCAAATTACGCCTAGTAATCCTGTGCGTCAACTTATCCATTTACGAATAACTTATTTTCTTATTCTGTTATGAAATAGATAATTTCGATCCATCTCGTCTAGGAATTCTAGCTTTGTATAGATCTTTTATCTAAGTATTTCACGATCGAATACAACGCTAATTCGTTCTGTATTCCTTATAGGAATCTGTTAACTTGTTCAGAACTCCTTCATACCTTATCAGGTATTTATACCCAAAAGCAACTTCGTCGTGTATGCCTATTTTTACTATTAGTATTATTATAACTAATTAGTACACGCTATTTTATTCTGCGTTTCTATACCCCCTGTAGTCCAAACATAAATTGATTCAGGTTAGGTTGTATTCCACATTCAATTCCAAGTCAGTAGATCTATATCATTAAATCTGAATTCCTCGACCTGTGAGATTATTATTGCATATACCAGTTAAGTAATTAGGTATTCATAATATAATTTTCTCGCAATAAACTAGATACGTAATAATTTAAAAAAAAAAAATCAACTCCGTTCTCCTTCTTAAATTAAATAATTCCCCCCATTTTCAAGATAAATATCGCATTAACCGCACTAACTATTTTCCATACCTCAGTCTAGGAATGACCTGTGTGACCTACCCGGTCATATTTATCTGCGCTTGGTAGTCTTTACACTACCTGGGTGCCTCTCGCCCCACGTTACTGAGCGATCGCTAAAGAAATCTTTGTGCGTTTTCCATATTGCTTAGGCCAGAATTATTCATGCGTGTTTAGAGATTTCATCAAACCTTTAATAAGTTTATTAAGAATACATCACGGTAGATACTCAACTCCCATATATATTATTATCAAGGGCTTACTCTACTCTATGTGTATGTGTGTCTATATATAATTGCATATTTCCTTAATAATGCTATCCTTTAATTCATGTTCATTGTTATGTTATTCAGAGACCTTTGCGTGTTTTAAATGTATTTAATGATCTACTTACTATTCCTTATAATAGTTAAAAGTTAAGTTTTAACTCACGTTTTAGGTATAGATATATTCGTGAATTCCATATCAACCGCATTATGACTAAGTATGTCTGATTCTCTTGCTATTCATCAATAATAGTAAAGCGAACTTTATGATCTCATTTTATGTTCTTTAATAAATCAGAGTATAGAATTATCCATGTGTGTTTATTGTGTTTATTACCACCTGCTTGAGTATATAATTGTGAATAAGAACGTGTTCGATGTGTCCCTGTTGAGTGTATATTGAGTCTAAAAGTCCATAGTTGGATTTGAGTAAAGACCATAACGAAGCTAAGTTGTATTTATATATATAATTTATATACCTGGCATAACATATATATATATATATATATATATATATATATATATATATATATATATATATATATATATATATTATATATATATATTTTTTTTTGTCTGTGTATGAAGGAGCCAAAAAGGCAGGTTGCCTGAAACGAGTGTCTTCCCCAAAGCAAAAAGAGTGACAGAGAGCCAAATTCAAGGGGAGATGGGGTCAAAATGCCTGGACAAACGAAGTTTGAAGCAGTCTAAGTCATAGGATGAAAGAATTATTGATTGATAGAGAGACTTAGTTATAAATATGTTTACTTATATAAAACCAAGATTACACCTAGCTTAACATAGCATATTATGCTAACTCAACCTATTTTAAAGTTACTCCTACCCATTTAATAATGTATACAATTGAAAACAATATATATAACCGTAAACCATCAGAGCTATGGTGTGTATGTGTGTCGGGAGGTAATCAGATGACAGTGTTATCTAGTTTAAATAATTTCTTATGTATAATAAAACTAACCAATTTATATAGCTAAAGAATAAGTAACACCCCGTTCTTAACATTAATCATCAATTACAAACCCCAATATACTTGAATAAACTAATGAAAGCATATGGTCCTCCCGGGATTCGAACTCGGGACACCACACCCAGAACATAAGCATCTAAACCATTACACCACCAACAGAGATAAAGATTGAGTACACGATCAGAGCTTGTGGATTTGGGTGTACAATTATGTGTAAATGTGTGTGTGTGTATGTTTGTTTGTGTGAAGGAGGTGTGTGCGTGTGTGTGTGTAGAATGTGTATGTATGTATGTATATGTCGGGAACTAGTGGAATGAGAAGTGTTGTTCTCATATTTAGAAACTACATGTACCCGGTTGTATAATTAAGGGGGGATTGGCGTATTTATTTGATTATTTATTTATCTGTGTATTAATATTTTGTTAGTTTCCTCCCTAGACCTCCACCAAGCTTTAAAATAGTCCCAAGACCCCCTTGAAGATAAATTTGTAAATTTTTCGATAGAAAAATGTCCCAAGATGTTGGGACATCGTTGTTCGCTAGTGCTCGCCAGGAGAAAAAAAATCGACACCTAAATTGCAAGAAAGATCTTAATATTGGCAAAAAAAATGGGGCGAAAGATCTTAATATTGGCAAAAAGATAGGGCGAAAGATCTTAAAATCGCCAAACTAATGGGGCAAACGTCTCAAAATCTCAGAATTAACGGGGCTAAGCATGAAGGAGAATGGGGGCCAGAAAAAAAAATCCTTCCTTAAAAACTCCTGGTCACTCCCATCCATCAGCCTCACTCTCGTTTCTTTGCTTGTTTACATGAAGAAATGCCAATAACACGACAAGGACAAGGACGTTGGTAGAATATAATGATATATATATATATATATATATATATATATATGTGTGTGTGCTGTATATATATGCTGTATATACACGAGTTCTTCATTTAGGAAGCAACGCAGACTATTTAATAAATGGCATTCAACTAAAACCGTAGTTCATGTAACCAACTCAGAAGTAACTACAGTATGCCAGTTGATTTAAGGAGGGATGGTTGGGGGTTTTCTGGACCCCCTTCTCTATCATACTTAACCCCATTAGTTTTCATATTCTAGGACGGTTGACCCGTTAGTTTGGCGATTTTAAGACCTTTTGCCCCACTTTGTTGTCAATATTAAGACCTTTCATACAATTTAGGTGTCGATTTGTTTCCTGGCGATCGTTAGCGGGCCTGTGCTATAGTAGTAAGCGGCCTCCGGGTGTTACATGTTTCTGCCGAAAAATGCACAAAAATATCTTGAAGGTCTTAAAGCTTGATGGAGGTCTAGAGAGGAAAATAAGAAAATAAGAAAAATATGTATACATAAGCAAATAAATACGCCCATCCCCCCTTAACCCAACCAACAATACTCCGATATAAATAATAAAGCAAACAAACCCATTAGCTTTTGGGGAAGTCTTTTGAAACGTTATTTGTTCGTATTTTCTGACTGGCCGAGCTATTGATATAGCCACCCTTTCCATACCAGCGATGTTTATTTATTTATTTTTTTTTTTTTTTTTTTTTAAGACAATTTTGTGTAGTTTAAGAAGGATCTATGGTAGTAGAAAGGGTTAAGTGAGGTACTTCGAAGCCTGTCAATTGTTGGATGTCCTTTTAAAACTGAATAAAATCGTTTAATAGTAACCAAAATATAATTGAAAAATACAGGTAAGGCAACACTACAAACACACACACACACACACCCACACAGGTAAAGCAACACTACACACACATCCTTTTCCTTTACTTCCACTACCTCGCCAAAAGGGATAACTGATTGGATGTAAAAGCAATGCAAAGGTTGAGAGAGAGAGCGAGAGCGAGTACTTGATTATGCTTGTATGTGTGTTGTTGTTGTTGTTGTTGTTTTGGAGGGTTGCATAAATCATCATCATTAGTGTAATTCTATGCGATAGCCAGTGAGGCTGATAATACAGTTCCTTATCGTATCTCATTTTATGTTGTCAGCAGACTGGCCCTAGTTATTACGAGAACAATGCAATCTTCTAGCTGGGCAAGGGACCGAGTGCTTCCCAGAGACAAGCCCGTCCACACCTAATTTCCACGGCCTGGAAAGTTTCTGTGAGGAACATCACCTGCATACAGTAGGGTACGTATCTTCACTGTCTAAACCAGAGACTTCAAATACAAAATATTTAGGGCATTAGACAACTACGAGAGAGAGAGAGAGAGAGAGAGAGAGAGAAATGGGGAGAGGGGGGGGGAGGGAGAGAGAGAGATAAAAGAGACATATACAAATAAAACTCCGTGGCAGTCTGACGCTTCGTGAAAGAGATATAAAAAACCTATCTTGTTAGCCGAGTCGAAAGTCTAAACTTCATAGGATTTTTTCCTGGATTTCGTGTGAAGGAATGAGGTTGAAAGCAAAGAATTTTGAAAGAGTGTATATTTTGAATCTTTGATTATCTGCAGTCGCGTTATAAAAGTACAACACAAATAAATACAGTATTGTTTGTTATACGAATAAATATTCTTGAACATTATCATATATTGCAATTCATCAGGGGTTTATGCATAAGTAGTATCGAAAACATTGAGGTTACAATTTTGAATATTTGTAGTTTGTGTTGTATAATTATCTAGAACTTACATTTAATGGTTTTCATACCCTCCTGTAATTATATATCGATAAACAAGTACTACTAAGCATTTTTGTAGTAACACCTCAGTTACTAACCCATCTGTCCCCTACTAACTTCCTAATCCTGCCACGGACATTAGTTCCAGGGCAGTAATTCCCTTTCCAATGTTCCCTTACCCACTCTAAACCACTGTTTGGACACTTGATCCTCAGTGTTTTGGAGGACAAGCAACCTAGAAGGGTCACTAGATCTGTTGTTGCTTGATTTCCTTTGTACTCCTTTGTACCTTATTTATATAATTCAATGACGGAGAAAGAAAAGGGGAGAGTGGGTGTACTGTTTTAGTGCAGTATATTGACTTGTTTAACTTAGGAATTATAAGTTTTACAATAACTTTTTTCAAATTCAAATTCAAATATTGTATTGTATTAATAGGTACAATATATATTAACATTTCTTAACAGCCAAATTATTTCCTACTATGACATGAGGACTGAATATCTAATGGTATATATGCACCAGATATCCTCGATTTCAATCTCAATGACAGGTTATAGAATTGTTGATACATTAGGTTATTATATTCTGTCATGAAGATTATTGACTAATGGAATGAAGATGGTATCATATGTTCCCTATATGCTCGGTGAGAACTTGTATCAATACCACCAATATAGGCTACCTATAAGGGGAAGGTAGTCGCTTTTTCTGGATCCCCTTCTCCCTCATGATTAGCATATTAGTTTTGAGATTTTAAGACATTCGTTCCTGTAGTTTGGCGATTTTGAGACCTTTCGCCCCATTTATTTGTCAATAATAAGACCTTTCGTGCCATTTAGGTGTCGATTTTTTCCTGGCGAGCGATAGCGAGCCTGTAATTTTAAAAGGAATCGGCCTTTGCCCGGGACATTTTTCTACCGAAAAATTTACAAATTTATCTTGAAAGCGGGTCTAGAGGGTGTGTTTTCAAGGTTGATGGAGGTCTAGCGAGGAAACTCAACAATAAATTAATAAATAAATACATACCCCCTTAAATGGGTAAAAGTAGCCTATTACGAACACTTTAAGAGGTTTTGTTTTTTCTGTACCCTTTTCTCCCTCATATTTAATCCTATTACATTTGAGATTATCAAACGTTCGTCCCATTAGTTTGGCGATTTTAAGATCTTTCGCCCCATGATGATAATAATAATAATAATAATAATAATAATAATAATAACAATAATAATGATAATATCAATAATAATATAAATAATAACAATAATAATTGTTATGCCCTGATTTGATTCAGGTTTATCTATTAGTTCAGGTGAGTTCTTTCGAGACTGGGATTTCCAAGTTCATACAAGTACATCATTTTAAGGAAGACAATAGAAGATACATATAATGCCAAAATATAGGTTTGATTCCCGAAGGGAAGTGATGAAAACCTAATATTTAGTAGGGCCCCGTAATCATTAACGATATTGCCTATTAGTATAATAGCTCCATTCAACATCCCGCGTCAGCCATTTTGAATTAACCGCCGCGGGAGGATCATGGAGTTACTCATCATAAGTGCATGCATAATTCCTTTATGGAATCGTCATCTTGATTGGGTACCCTACAGAAAAAACTCTGTAAAAAATAAAATAAAAATAACTTAATAATGTTATCATATGACTTGCCATATGTGGATTTCTCGTGTTTCGCTTCCCCGACTTCAGGCCCTCTAGTGGCCATCTTCGTCCTTCACTGATATACCAAGATAAAACTATAGAAATCAACGAATGGGAAGTGGGATGGCTGGGAGGGACAATTTATCGTTAATGATTACGGGGCCCTACTAAATATTAGGTTTTCATGACTTCCCTTCGGGAATCAAACCTATAATTTAATAGTGGCCCCTTCATCATTAACGATATTGCCTGAGAACCAAGACTGGAGGAGGGACATTCGTGACAATATCCTCACCTCTGGGGACAAAGAATCCGTAAAAACATTTTTTAAGTTGTATTGTATGCAAACAATATGTTAAAAAATAGAAAAGATTGTAAGCAGTGCGTGACTTCAAAGAAAGTCTGCTTACCCATGACCAGATCTTTACCTTAAGATCTATGCATGGTATTTTGTGGGGACACGCATGTGTCCCCACCGATAGAACTATAACTCTGTAGAATTTAGTCCTAACCTTAACATAATTTGTACAGTATATGTCTGTACATCCTGATAATCGTACATAGTTGCAACTATGTTAGATGTCTTCTGAGAAGTAACAAAAACATACAATTTTAAAACTTGCTGAACTGTATCCCCAGTTCGAACATAGCTAGTGAATCATCACAGTTCTGAGGGCGACAGAGACTACGTGAGGTATGGGCTACACCACCCACCTCCTGGTCGTATCTCCCAATGAGATCGTAACCCAAAACAAACAAAAATAAATGGAGAGCCCTAAACGCAGCTCGCTTCATTAATGTCACCGATCGTGACTTCCTATAATTATCCGGCGGAGAGGTTCTAGGGGTCTATGGGCTTACTCGCACATCCACCCCCCCCCCCCCTATTTCCTTACCCCTAATAAGCTAAGCCCCTGGCCTAGCTAGACCCGTTGCCGTGATGCCACACAGGGCAGTTGTGGCTTATTCAGAGCCGTAACCAGGCAGTGTGTCCAGAGACCCCGGTCGGGAAAAAAAACTTCCCCAACTTAGAGCAAGTTATGCCCTCAATGAAAGAGTTTGCAGAACTTGAGGGGTAAAAAAATATAACTGGCTTTAAGGAAAAAGACGGCCCATTAGTGGCCGGCGGGAGTAAAAGAACTCTGTCTCGAAACGAGAACAGATCTTCTGCTTGGATTGTCCAATCATACTTGGGACCAAAAGAAAAAAAAAACGTTGTTGCAAACACTTTCTCGGTCTGTTCTTGTCTGTACTGACCTACGTATTACCAGTCCGGCGGGGTTGAAGGTCATGGTCCTCTAGTACCCTCACCCCCCCCCCCTTTTTAAAATGCAGAATACTCGGAAGGTACCATACCTTCAGACCCCGTGCGAAACGAGGCCCATAGAGAGATTGGGCGAGCGAGAAAGAGAGAGAGAAGAAAACCCATGAAAGGACTAGGCTGACTAGGCCGGGCTAATCATATTAACTTGCCTGGAACTCAGGCACCGGATCTATTACGCCGGTGGCTAGTTCGACGTCCACAAACGCCGGGAGCCTGCCGAAAAAAGTTGTAGTCAAACGCACGGTCTATTAGTAACCGTGCCGGTAAAGGAGAAACGTGCCAAGCGCAACGGTAATGTTTCTATTGTACCAGTGATATTCCCGGGCCCATGCCTCTGGCGCGATTCCCATTGTGCTTGGGTGGAGGGGAGGAGGGTGAGTACTGGCCGTAAACACCTTACCCAATTTAGAAACAAAATATTATAAAAAAGGGGGGGGGAGAGACCCCCTCCAGTTGCCGCATAGGGCTTATGACATCACGCCTGAATGAATTATCCAAGGGGATGTGAGCGATCCTGAAGATTTCAGGTCGATCTGGTTCCACCATTCTCGATGAATACCACAGTCTAGCCTAGCCCCCCCCCCCCCCCAACTTATTGTAAAGTACCTCATTGCGGGTGTTGGGGACCCACTGGGTTGAAACAACCGGAGGTATGTTTATTTTGCCATTTTCCGGCGCACGCCGGGGCGAAAAAAAAAAACTAATGAGAGAAGATATGTTGGATATCAAGAATTGTTGATTACCCAAAAACTTCAACATTAGGGTCAACTGACAGAAGGCTGCCCATCCTGTCTTAACACCTTACGAGCGGCCTAGGCGGTAATTTATATGTACCGCCCAGCGGGGTGTTTTTACCCTAAATAGGGTTGTTTACGTGATCATTTTCATGCCTAAATAAGACCCAGAGCGTAAAACAAGTATCTATCCCTGAAAGGGCATAAACAGAGCTTTCCAATGACACCCCAACCATCCTTGTACGACTGCTAGTTTTCTTGCAACGATCGCGCAATACGAGTGCAAAAACCATGTAATTAGGTAGTTTCCCTACATAATTCCCTGTGTAGCGAGTGCGTAAGGGTGGGGAAGGGTGGGATTCATGTCAGTAGGTCCGCCGCGGTGGTCTGGAGCAGTCATACGCTTGCTACTCTCCTCCCACCACTTATCTCTCTCTCTCAGCAACATTACGTGGTGAAAATGGCACACGACATAAGTTGTGAACCGCCACTTAGTCCATATTTATTTCACACGACATAAGTTGCGCGCCGCCAAAGAAGGGTTAAGGAGGGGCGCCGGGATCCAGTGACACCCGGTGGAGACTCCATGGCCGTGCCTACTGTCTTGAAGATGGCGCCTGGACCTAGTGAAACCCGGCGGACTGCCACCGTGGACTTTACAAATAACGAACCATCTCTCCTTATACTGTAGAAGAGGCGAGCCAGTCACGAGGGGTAGGTCACCGTAAGTATGGACTACCACCATGGAGCCCTTGATGACTTACCTAACAGAGCCATTTTAATCCAATGATTGGGAAGGCCCTGCCGGCGCTTGGTCTACAATAAGTACTCTACGACATGCATTACTGAACCCTCCCAGTAGAATTACCGGAGTTGCTCAGACGGTGCTTAGTAGACCAGGCCGACTAAAGGCGTCTTGAAAAGTGTAGAGACCCTTATCTCGAGACTTTTTGAAAAAGCGAATCTCCGTGGAGTAGACAAGACTGCGACCTAGGGGCTGAAAAAAAAAAAAAATTGTTACCGAATTTCTCTCGGAAACTAACCCAGCCGAGGCAGACGGAAAGACACGACAAACTGTGGAGACGGGTCAACCTTAGAGCCTTGGTGTAGGTGGGAAAGCCTTGAGCTACGTGTACTGCTATTCTTAGCAGTAACTGCTCGTTTTATTCGAAGAGTCTACTTCCGGAAAGTCCATTTGTCCGGTACCCACTAGCTGCAATACTCGATCAAGACGCGACCTTAAAAAGCTAGACTCGTAGTAGGGCCCACATTAGGCGCCCACTGCGAGGGGTTCCCCCCTTGTCTTTTCGGGTGATGTTAATCCAAAAAACAACGAATCCTTAACGGAGCGAAGTGGGATTCTATAAACTCCTAAAGACCAACCTTGCACGTCCAGAGCTATGTCCGCCTACCGGTAGAAACGTAAGCACGGCGTGAGCCTACCTCACGCCTTTACCTCTTGTAACCTGGTAGGTTGAGTCCACTCGAAGTGGACTTCACTACTTTACGGTAACCTGTGCTAATGTTCGGAAACCCGCCGGGGAGCCATGGTGTGACACCGGGTGCGTACGGCGGAGCGTATTCCTAAAATTCCTGTTGCCAGAGGCCTGGGGCGAAATTATGGTCAGGGTGGTGAGATTGAATCTCGAACCAACCGAAGCCCAATATCGTACTTGAAGTGATTCCGATGCTAAAATCAAAGATTTCTGAGCGAGGGGGACGTAGGAAAAATTTGTTGTGCCTATTCCCATACCATCGAATTTGTAAGAAAAAACCCGACTCAATAGAAACAGTGGAGCAACCAACCTGGGACTTGTTCTTGTGTCGGGGAGGTAGACAGTGTCAGAGCTGAAAGACCTACACTGATTCTAATCCATAGTATAACCCTGTACCCTCTGGTCAGCGAAAAACTTGGAGACTGCACCAGGTATTCACCTATCGCCGGGGGCAAGCCCCCTAGGCAGTATCACCATTTTTAGTAGAGGTTGTAAAAGTCGTCTCGATTGGACCTCTTACTATTGAAATGGGTAAAGTAGAAAGCATAACGGAGGCGTCTATCTTGACCGTTTGGCCGGCGGTCAGTGCGTGTAGACGCCGTCTCATCTTAACACTGTGACTCTTTGTCCGGCGGCCCTTGCGTGTATGCGCCGGCTCGCCTTAACATTGTGTTATTAACCCGAAAATCAAGTGTCCAAGCGAAGATTTTCTCAGTCTCCCTCTTAGATATGTTAACATGGCATATGTAGGTCAAAGAATTAAGAGACATTTCGGTGTCGGAAAATAACAGGATAGTGCCCGAGATGATCGTTCGTACACAAAAATATGAGGCGATCTTCAAAAATCCCTGGGACTGATGCGACATATATCGCCGTATCATAGCGTGGTATTTCGACCGGGAGGTAGCGAACTCCGGCGGGCCATGACCCTAGAGTTTTACAGTGATATGCCTCCCAGCCTACCGAGCGTAAAGATTCCGAAACTGTGTCTCTGTATTTGTCTTAGCTTCCTACCTATCCACTAGGGAATTGGATAAAACGAAGCTAGAGGTCATTAATTTTGAGGTACTCAACTTGTGCCCCTGATTTGAAACCTATGTTTGCCTATCTGAGTGCGTAATTGACTGTTGTGTTCTGCCAAAACAGGGGTGAATGCGCCAGAGGAAATATCACTACTCACAAACAACGGAGACTCCGGCGGAGTCCAGTGGTCAGAAAAGCTAAAGGTCCATTTGATCTGCCGTGTTCATAACAGGTGACAAAATCCAACTTCATAACAGGTGACAAAATCCAAGGGGTTAGACCAAGACTAGATCCTTTAACTTTTAACCCGTCGCCCTAAGACGACGTGTGTGCTAGGTAATGAGCCTATACTTTCCCAGAAGAGAAAACTAGGCGAGGATACGTCCAGGTACTTATCTTAGAAGACAGCCCGTAGATACATTAACGTTGGTGTTTACAAATAACCGTGATATATGTTCCACATAATGAACGTACTCATTGAAGCTCTGCTGAAAAGAGTTATGTCTCCTAGTTGACAGCTGAATAACCGTAATTCATATTCGTTACCCATATATCACATATTTACTAGGGCCCTGTCAATGATTACGGGGCCCTACTAACTATTAGGTTGTCTCTACTTCCCTTCGGGAATCAAACCAATAATTTGTAACTTATGATAGATTAACGAAAGTAAGGTAAAACGAGGCACCGTCTCCCGACCGTACGTTAGGATAAGATAAAAAATAAGCCGTCTTGCCGGCTTAGGTTCAGCTGAAAAATTATGAGCCGTCTCGTCTGCATAACTGCGTGACACAATTATGAGCCGTTTTCTTGGCTTCATTAACCTTAGGGACCATTAAAGGAGATACTAAGTGAGCCCATCTTACCTTAGATTCAACTAGAAAGAAGACTGACTTACCCTTTTTCACGACCTCGGCTCTCTCCTGTCACTCGGGAGAGCGAGGGTCGCAGCCGGAAGTGGACGATCCGTTGCCGGGGTGGCAATCTAGAACGGTGTCGGGCGAAGCCGGGCGGGTTCTCGGACCGGAGGGTGGGGGGTGGGGAGTGGGGTTCCGGGTTTAACTCAACTTGGCCCTAGCAGCTGCTAATGGCCCATTGTTCAATTAAGTGTCTAGTATTTGTTGCATAACACAACTATTACTGTGACCTCAGGGAAATAAGCATTGAAGCTAAGTTTTACAAACAATATCCTCCTGTGTTATAGGAGGTGAAGGTAGGTAAAATTCGATCAAGGCTGGAAGGCCCGGATGATCTAGAAAATGTTTTCCCTCTTTGTTTTGTGCCGCAAAAGATCTACGCCCACCGGGCGTGACTGGGAAGTCCAGGGACAACTAAGGTCCATCTTGCACCAATTTCAGTGTGCGAATAGCGGAACGTTAAAGCAACAAACAGGTAGGCATGGAGGCTGAAGTGATAAACTTGTAAAAAAGGGAACTGAACCCCCCCCCCCCTGCGGGGAACGGGACCGCCCTATGCCGTGCCGCTCAGAGTGACAAGACCTGGAAAGAAAATTTCCAGGAATCAATGCTCATAAGGAAAACCTGAAAGGTGTTAAACATCATATCTCAAGTCCGCCGGAAAATTAGAAATAGCCACTACTATTCTAACCTTCGACCGGACCTGACCCAGCACAGCACACTGGGATTAAGCAGTGTGGAAACTGCGTATCTGTGACAAGCGTCACTGGCCCAAAAACGTATTGACAGCGAGTTACCTTTCCGTGACTATTGCAAACAGTGTAAGTGTAACACTGCTCCTCTGCTACTATGAATGACTACGGCATATAGTCCTACCATCCTGACTATTCCGCCGCAGGGCGACTAAACATTAGGACCAGGTTAGGCAGTATCGCCGAATGCTTAAGACTCGCCGCGGGAGGCTAACGTTCAGGGCGAGTTTCCTCAGTGGGCCGAACAAGAGGCTCCCTTTAGGAAAAAGCATTTCCACCGGGAGGTATGTGGTGAAGCACAACGCCGGGACATTTGGAAAGTTTCAGAAAACTCTGCAAGAGTGGGAACCGGCGGCTCTTTAGCAAAAGTCGCCGGAAAAACAAACCAAAAAATCTTCTAGGTGTTGACTCCGCCGGGGAAGTCAACCCCCTAAAAAAAACTCCCGCAAACATGCACACCACTGCGGGACATTTGGATAGCACCTAAACCTCTGCAAGAGGAGGAAACCGGCGGTCCCTCTGAGAGAGCCGCCGGAGAAACTAACCAAAAGGTTTCCCGAGGTGTTGACATAACCGGGAAATCAAAACCCCCCCAGAAAACCCCCACACACACAAGGGGACGTCTCCCAAAGCATAACATAGGCTATAACAACACAGAGTAAATTTATAAACAATAAATATAAACTCTAGCCTACACTGGAGACTCCTAACGAGACTGGCCATGAGGCTCGATGAAACAAAATTAGGTAGACACCAAGCACCCCGAAGATACCAGCAGCAACAGCAGCCACCACACGTTCCGAAGAACACAAAACGGCAGCACGAGGCAGAGGGGCCCGGAGCGGGGCCCAAGCGCAGAAACGGACTCCAGAAGGCACCGCACCACGTGCGGCCACCCTTAAACCAGAGCATCAGCTAAAAACAAAAATGCAACCGCCGCATAGTGCTAGCCTGAAGCATAATCTTGCGGTAAAGTAGCCTCCTAACTAAGCTATAAGAGAGCTAAGGCGCAAATATAAAAACAAAACAAACCACATGGCGCGTTGAACCTGGTAGGCCTACACGTCGGCGCCTGTTACAATAGTACCCTAAATCGAATTATACACACTCCCTGCGGGCGTACCAATGGGGCAGCCTGTGCTAGCTAATCTAAAACCCTGTCTGAAACACTTCAGATGTATACAAATGAGTAAAGACTCACGAGAAGCGAGATAACGTCGAATGAAGCTGGAGCACAAGGACCCCCATCCGCACGGGACGCCCGCGGGAGGGAGAAGGACGAAGATGGCCACTAGAGGGCCTGAAGTCGGGGAAGCGAAACACGAGAAATCCACATATGGCAAGTCATATGATAACATTATTAAGTTATTTTTCTTTTATTTTTTACAGAGTTTTTTCTGTAGGGTACCCAATCAAGATGACGATTCCATAAGGGAATTAAGCGTGCACTTATGATGAGTAACTCCATGATCCTCCCGCGGCAGTTAATTCAAAATGGCTGATGCGGGATGTTGAATGGAACTATTATACTAATAGGCAATATCGTTAATGATGAAGGGGCTACTATTAAATTATAGTTTGTAATACAGCTTTATTTCACTTATTCCCTAAATACATATTATTGAACATGAATGCATTAACATGAGAACATAAATGGTACAACTTAATCACATATCTTCTAGCACGATCGCGGATCTAGATGGAGATCAGGTATGCTCAATGCGGCTTAATTTGAATTTCCTTTCTTTAGGATCAAATCAATATTCTCTTTTCGAAAGATTGTATAAATACTTAGTCGGGTACCTTAAAGTTCACTTTACCCGTAACTTGGGTATAATCAGCTACTATTATTTGACGAGGTTAAGATAAGTCACTATATTGCATTTCTATTAACCCTTGTTTAGCGGTGCCGGACTTAAGTCCGTCTCTAAAAATCTGGACTATGTGGCGGGGCCTGACTTAAGTACGTGTGCAATTTTGGCGCAATATTGGCTCTGATAGAGAGACGAGCGACGGGAGGAGCGTAGGTTACCTCATGACCGCTCGCCACGGCCGCCGTGGGCCTACTAACATATACTCCACACTACTCCACCCTCCCTCCCTCGCTACACACGTAATTATGTAACAAAATGACCATATTTTAGCGATTTTGCCCTTCGGTTGCACGATCGTTGCAAGACAACCAGTGATCGTAGAAGGATGGTTCTGGTGTTATTGGAAAGCTCAATTTACGCCCTTTCAGGGATACATAATTGTATTAAGCTCTGGCTCTTATTTATGCATGAAAAAGAGCACGGAAACAAGGCCATTTATGGTAAAAAAAAAAACGCTGGGCAGCACGGTGAAATATACTCCACCACCCGCTCTTATTGTGTTAATATTATAGGTTTGACTCCTGTAAGGAGATAAAGAAAACCTAATATTTAGTAGTGGCCCCGTAATCATTGACGAACATGCCTATTACATAAGGCATCCTCTTCAAACACTAATCCGCCGTAGTTTGAATCTACCGCGCAGAGCATTTAAAATCTGAGGAGCCTTCATCATGAGAATTGGGTTCTCACTACGAAAAAACTTCGTAAAAAATAAAAAACAAAAAGAAAATAAGAATAACTATCCAATAAGCTTTCCATCATATCGTGGATGTACTTGTGTGGATCTTTGACCAGACGCTGATTCAGGAGTCATTCTTCCTTCACCGACATATCAAGTAAACCAAAATCCTTAATACATCAACGAATGGGAAGGGGATGGTCGGGAGGGCCCCAGTCGTCAATGATTACGGGGCCACTACTAAATATTAGGTTTTCTTTATCTCCTTACAGGAGTCAAACCTATAATTTATTAGTGGCCCCTCCATCATTGACGAACATGCCTGATTTCTAAGACTGGAGGGGGACATTCGTAATCATATCATAACTCTAGAAAAGCAGATAATCAAACAACCACATAGTATTCTTACTTTGAAAATATATTTAACTATGGCGCAGCCCATATATATACAAAAAAGGGGTTCAAGCAGGTGCGTGCTTCAAAGAAGCCTGCTTGATAAAAAAGGGTAACTCTGGAGATTCTGTGAACAGATCGTAGTTACAAAGGCACCCCACTCAACGAGTGGTGACAAAAATAACAAGTTATAAGTTTACATGTGCACATAATAAACCCCTTAATATTCGTGGAAATGTTTTGCAAGCGATCTCCACTGTTTAATACTAAATTGCTTTCACAGCTAAAACTACTATAACAACCCTGTTGTTTGTACTAACATTGTACTAGCACAATTTCTCGCCCTGAATAAAACAGAGAAATTTTCATATCACATTATCCATAATTTGTATCACAGCTCTTACATTCCGGCGGGGTCTAGGGTGTCCTATGTTACACTGACTGCACCCCCCCCCCCTTTTTTCCTTGAAAGTAAACAAAATTGACTGAAGAGCCACCTACTGTAGACCCTCTGCCTTAAAGCTATACATGGTAAGGAAGGTTTGTCTAGAGCAACTGACAAGTATCTAGTCAAAAACGTATGATTAGACGCCCACAACTGTGTGGACGAAATATCTTCTACTGAAAAGTTCTTCAAGAAACGTAAAGAGGCTGCCCATTTGCGTAAATCGTGGGCCCTACCCACAACGCCGGGATTACTCTCTTTAATGACTTCGACCAGAAGAGAAGCTAATCTCCGTTTCAGTAAGCGTTTACCCGTACTCGCTACCCATAAAGCACCTTGAGGGTTTAGAGGAGCTACTCTCAAATATTTGGTTAGAGCTTGCACTGGACAGAGATTATGGTGCACCTTTCCCCTTTTTAACGCCGGCACAGTGAACTCAGAAAACACGTGTGCACTGTGCTCATTCTTGGCTAAAAATCCCGGGGAAGGTGCAATGTGAATACATTCATTAAGTCTACCAAACCTAAGGCAATTAGGTGTGTTGCTCATCGCCGCCAGCTCAGACACTCTGTTCCCGGTGGCCAAAGCCAAAAGGAATACAGCCTTTTTTAAGAGTAATGCAAAATCTGCAGTATTTTGGTACAGACGAGAGTGAAGTAAAGACAATGCCTTGTCCAGAGACCAAGTGGGCATGAGCTAACGGGGAGGTGGGCGGAGTTTAAAACATGCTCTCATAAAACCTGTTTCCTCCGCTACCGGTATGGAGAGACCTGTAAGGTCTAAAAAGGGCACTCTAATCGCAGTTAAGTGATTTTTTAACGTTACCACAGATAAACGTTTCTGCTCAAACAGATAATTCAAATAATTAAAAACTAACGCCACTGAGGGCACAGTCTGTTCTGTTCTAATGATCCAAGAAGTAAAGGCTTGCCAGTGTGATTGATACTGTCATTTCGTAGACTGAGTATATTGATTGATTAATTTATTGGTCACATCTCTACCATATGGTGCTAGCCACTTGGCCTCTTGAATGTCCATAATGCAAAAGTCAGCAAGGTCGCTAGGTTGCCAATCGTGTCTAAGTGGAAATACCCGACCGGGAGCGACACCGGGTGCGAGCACCACGTCTTCAATTGCTGGTACCATAATTGCGCCGGCCACAGGGGCGCGATTAGCGAGACTAAGCCTCGATAATCTCGTAGTTTGTTCACTACGTGGCACATTAGTGACGCGTCTGGCGGCGGAAACAGATAGATGGAGCTCCATCTGTTCCAGTCTGTCACTAGGGCCTCTGGCCCCCCTGCCGGCGTTTCCGTCCGGCGGGTGAGGTATAGAGGGAGTTTGTGAGTCTCCTCGGATGCAAACAGATCCACTTGTGGATGGTAGAGCTCTGCAATCATTAGGTTGAAAATGGGTTGCTTGAGCTCCCATTCTACTGTCGTGCTCTGTCTCCGGGACAGAGCGTCTGCCCAGACGTTTGCTACGCCTGGGAGATAAGATGCGTGAAGATAAATGTCTAGCCTGTTGACTAGAGTAAAAATCTCTTCCGACACGTTTAGCAACTTCCTTGATCTCGTTGACCCCTGTTTCTGAATACAGTGAACTGCATTCAGATTGTCCATTCTGAAGGCCACCGACTTGCCCCGTAAAGTAGAGCCGTGAGCCTGAAGGAAATACAAGGGGACTAGTAATTCTTTGACATTGATGTGGGAGATTTCTAAGTGGGACCAAAGCCCCTGACCCTGGTGCCCCTGGTTTGACTGAAATCCCCTATCGTGCCTGACGCATCCGTGTCTACCCATACCGTTGGCGGAGGAGAGGTCCATGACATTACTGAGTGCAACATTTCCCTCTTCGCCCAGACCGCTAGTAAGGTGTGGATTAATTTTGGGATGGGCCATCATTTTCCCGCCGGTAAGAGTGGGAAATATTTGTTGCCTTCCAATATTAAACATTTTACTTTCAACTGGCCCAACATTACAGTTAGTTGAATCCAGTTGAGAGAGCCGACCAGAGACTCCCAGATCCTCCGTGTCGTAGTGAGACTGTGAAGAAACATGAACAGTTTCCTGCGAAACCTGTTGCGATTGTCCACACTCTGACTCAGAGTGAGAGCAGCTGTGTCCCAAACCAGCCCTATCCACTGAATTACTCGTGAGGGAACAAGGTTTGACTTTACCAGATTTACCTTGAACCCTAGAGTTTTGACATGATTTAAAATTATGTTGACATGTTTGATGCATAATTGCTCTGTCTCTGCCACCACCAGCCAGTCGTCTAGGTACCACAAAACTCTGATTCCTTGCTTTAACAACGGCATCAGGGCTTGCCGGACTAATTTCGTGAATAGTCGAGGTGCCAGGTTCAAACCGAATGGCATCCTCTGAAAAACAAAATTTTGGTGCCTGATCCGTAAGGCCAGAAACCTTTGAAATCTTTTGTTGACCGATACGTGCCAATAAGCGTCTGTCAGGTCTAGGGAACACATCCAACCTCCCGGCGGAAGTGTTAGCCTGATTTGGTGTACTGTTAACATTCGGAATGACTCGTTGTGAATGTGAAGGTTCAGATAAGACAGGTCTACGACCGGTCTCATCTGAACACTGTCCCTTTTGGGAACCAAAAAGAGCTTGGACGTGAATACAGGGTAATTTGGGGGGACCGGGATGATGACATTCTTGGCAATCATTTCCTGGACCAGTGACTCCACCTCTAAAGAAACAAAATTCGCCGTTGTCGGCTGACGTAAGCGAGGTCGCCGGAGCCACTGCCAAGTGATGCCTTTGTGTGCCACCATCCGTGCCCAAGTGTTTAACGGCCATGCTTGGTGACACGTTCGGAACGACCCAGTTAGCAGCCAAGGGTTCGCCGGCTGTACTACCCTCGGATCCACCGGCCTTAAGACTGGCACCGGGAGTGAGAGAGACTTTAGTTTTTTTATGGTGGTGGAGTTGGTGGTGGTGGACGCTTCGCCGGCTGGCTGGCGTTGGCAGAAGACGGGCCCTGACCTGAGTTATTATAGCCGCGTCCTCTCTGACCTGAAAATCTACCCTGTCTATGCCTGAACTGACCTTGAGGGGAGGAGGACTTAGGTGGAAGAAAGGGCTTAGATCCCCCCGGCTGAGCCTTAGTGACTGGCCTGGGTTTGGGGAAGTTAAAGGCAGGTTTCTTAGAAGGGGTGGGACTGTGTTTAACGGCCTGAGCAATATTAAAAACCGTTCGCCACACTTCAGGGGACATTAAAGAGGGAGTGAGCACTGGTGACATGACCACCTGATTCGCAATGCGATCAGGCAGTTTTCGGACTAAGGACATTCTGAGATCTTTTCTCGCTCGTACCGCCTCAAGCAAAGCGGTGCGTATGTCACCTAATGATTGGATTGACGACTGAAGAAGCAGTCGCCGGGACAATTCAACCGATCGTCTGGCATTCGCGTCTGCGATTGCCTGAGTGGACCGGAGCAAAGACTTTGCTACCTGTTGAGACACTATGTATTGAGAGAACAGGCGAAAAGCTTTCCCCCGTAGCCTAAATTCACGGTCTAGGTGAGTTGGGGTAGGGGTAGTGAAAGGGTCTTTTAGCTCACAAAGATTAATTTTAGGGGCAGCTAAGAAAGCAAACAAAGCTGAAGGGACTCCGCCGGCAGAACACACTGGCATGGAGAACCAAGAATGAGTATCTTGAGGGATCTGGTGGGAAGTTTTGGAAGTAAATGTGGTCGCAAAGTTTTGAGCCTCTGTCTCCCATTCCAACCAAGGTCCTGGACCCAACTGCCCCACCTTCAAGACTGGATTAGCTGCTGCGTCTGTGACGGTTTGCAAATCGAGTTCTGCAGTGAGAGCTGACAGTGTCTTAATGTCATTAAACCCATCATGCTTAGACCAGTCAGAAAACAATCTTGAAGCTGAGGCAGAGGGTAAAGCAGGCTTAGCAGTATAAACAAAATAGTCCTGGTGATAATAACTAGGTATAGCCTTAATGTTGACATCTAGTACATTCCCCAAAGGATCCAAGGCCCTTAATTTCTTAGATTTATTGCCCTGGATGACCCACTCACGCGGCACTGGGAGTTCCCCTGACAATGTAGGTTGGGCGAGCTCTGGTTTATTGGGGGTCAAAAGGACCCATGACTCGTCTGGTCCGTAAAGCAAGGGCATAGCTACCTTTCTGAGAGGCGCTCTGTCTAGAGGGGGCGGATTGACATCTGTTATAACCCTTACATTCGAAGTGGTCAATGCCGCCGTAGCAGGCCTAGTAACCACCGATGGTGACATAGAGGGAGGGTGAGGGATCTAAGTCAAAGCAATAGAAGTCATCAGAGGCCATACCGTAGAGCTTGTCGTGGGAGCTCCCAAGTCCACTGTGGGAGTTTCCTGCTGTTGGCCAAAAAATTTAGATAAAGCATTAACTAGTAGCCCATCAATTTCCTGTCCAGTGACAAATTGATTTGATGATGTACTCACTGGTGAATCATTAAGATCTTGTGCGGCGTCTAAGCCTGAACCTGACTCTTGCCCTTCCATATCCGATATCATCGAAACCTCGTCTTTATCATCCTGTTCCTCCTGAGAAGATCCCGCCGAAGCTGGGGTACCATCTTGTTGCCAAGATAAGTCAGGAATAGAGGATGGGATCGCCGCGTCCCGGTGGACGTCAGCCACTGTGTGAATAGTTTGAGCCGGAAGTGGGTGGTCAGGCCCCGGACGAGAATATCGCCAAACACCTAGGCCTTGGCCTATACTCCCTTGGGAGTCTGAAACACTCTCAACCACTGAGCTCCCTGAACTCTCCAAATCCAGGGTTAAAATGTTAATGGGTAAATCATCTTTAGGTACAGGCACTATACTGGACCCTTGAGACCGAACACAAACTTTGTCTGGGGTAGAGGTATGACGAGAAGTACTAGAAACTGGCGAGTGTCGGGAGGCCTTTCTATCATGGGAATCCTTTTTCGAAGATTTATGGCTGCGGTGTGACCGTGAACTACTCTTTGATTTGGAGGATTTATCGCCGTGACCACTGGTGGAACTTTCTGTCTTACTCCTCTTACTCGATGGTGAAGAGGCAAGACTGGGTGGCTGGTGTCTAAGGGGTGACCTAGACCTAGATCTCGCCCGAGACGAGGAGGCTGCCGCCGGGGGTGTAGGCTCACATTGACGTTTCGAAGTAGCAGGGGCAGGAGATGACACAGAACCCTGTCCAGTCTCCGCCGGCTTATGACTAGTTACTCGAGAGGAACGTTTATTAGGGGGAGGGTGCTCAAGAAGAAGCCTATCCCAAAGAGGGACGTTGTCACATTGAAGTGACTTATGAGCCACAATCGTAGTATACGCTGACATTTGTTGCCGAACTTCTCGTAAGGCGACCGCTGCGGTCTTATCATTATCTTGGAGGACTTTGACACTTAGTTGGGAGCAAAAGGAACAGTTGCGCATCACCCACAGACCCCTTGAACGGTCTAGACATTTAACCCACTTGATACAAAGAGTGTGCGCAAAAAGAGGGATACCGGCACAGGTTGGATTAATGCATAAAGCAAAAACTGGGACAAAGGTAGCCATGACAGAGACTGGTAGGAAACTACTGCAGGTTCTGTATTGGTCCGCCGGAGCCCTTTCCAGGAATTAATGCTCATAAGGTTAACCCAAAATGATCGCATACACGTGTTCATAATCCGCCGGATAACGAGACGTAATCTCACAATGATTACAGCTCGTTACGCGGCGGGGTTCTATAAAGATTTCCGAATATCTAGACATGTCTTAAGAAAGTTAAGAATACCCTCTGACATAATATAAAAAACCAGTATGGCGTTTATAAAGTCTTTCTGGCGGTGACTGTTACAAGATTCAATTTTGAAAAACAACCCCCCACAAAGACGCCGGCCCCTGAATTATCTAGCAGATTAACACAGGGCAGGCTGATACGAGATCTGACTTCTAATGAATTGTCACCCAGATCGCCATATGGTGAAGGCGGCGATACATAACCGTATCTCTCAATTAATTGGTTAACTAACTAGAATTGTAAATTCCGTATTTCCTCCTCCCAGGAGCACCCGCCGGGTGTGGTAAACTTATGAAAAAAGACGTTAACCCTAATTGAGCCTTCGATCGCCATATGTGTGAGGGCGGCGATACATATAGTATCACTAAAATGAACCGGTTAACTAAACTGAATTACCAATTCGTTCATCCCACCTTACCAAGGTACACCCGCCGGGTGAGATCTGATGTCTTAAACGTTAACCCCATAAGTTCCTATCCCCACTTCTTTGTAAAAGATCGCCGGGGAGGAAAGCCCACAACAACAGCTAGGGTTTTTCCTTTGGTTTGTAAAACCGGGTAGAAAAACTACATAACATATGTCCGCATGAACAATGTTAGATGGGTACAGCCATTCCGCCGGGAATCATAGGGAGCCTGAAACAGGCACCATCACAGAGACGCAGTCCTGGAGAGCCACAGACACCAACTCGCCGGGGACACAAGCCTGTTTTGAAACCGCGCGTGGCCAAACACGGCTCACGGCCGGAGTTTTCATGGTGTAACCGAGAAAACCCCGCCGGAAAGTAACCCACCCCGTTCAGAAACCATCTGAACGCACATAGGACCCGAGAGATAGCCAAAGCACAACTAACCTAGGGTCCACAAATATAATCCGTGGAAATAGCCAATACACAACTAATCCAGGAAACATACATAGTCCGTGTAATTAGCTAATACACAACTAAACCCGGATACACATGACTCAGTAGGACATATTTATAAAATAAATCAATAACACTTGTACATGTGGCAAAGCTACGAGCGGCTGGGTAGGCCTAAGCAGACGGCACAAGAAATGTTGAAATATAAACAAAAACACTGGAAATATAACAACAGGAACCACCGCCAACACACCACTGTAGCAAATACTTCCGGCCAAGGGAAGACTGACTCGGGACCCAGAAAAAACTTCACTAAGTGAAGAAAAATGCGCTGGGAACGTCAGCAAAGCAACGCTACCTCATCAGAAAGATAAAAGGCAGCAGAAATAATCGCGTAATGAAAGCCGCCTGCATCACAAGCTAACTCATCTGTGAAAAAGTTCACATGTCCACAACAGGACCACGAGGGTACATCCGAAATAGATGCCCCAAACACACGACCCAAAAGCTTATTGGATAGTTATTCTTATTTTCTTTTTGTTTTTTATTTTTTACGAAGTTTTTTCGTAGTGAGAACCCAATTCATAATGACTGAAGCCATGAGTGAGGTCGCGTGCGCTCATGATGAAGGCTCCTCAGATTTTAAATGCTCTGCGCGGTAGATTCAAACTACGGCGGATTAGTGTTTGAAGAGGATGCCTTATGTAATAGGCATGTTGGTCAATGATGGAGGGGCCACTAATAAATATAACCTTGCACACTGGTATACTTAGCAAGATTGAATTCAAGTTTTGTGGACTCAAAAATATTTTCGCTGGTCGGAATTATTTCAGAGTTAGTTTAGGCGAAAATCCGTCTTATCTGGATTTAATTCTTTTTCTACGTTAGGAAGGCGTAGTAACTGATATTAACACTGATACACTAGTAGGGGGAATCTGTTTCTATAGATTCTAATTTGTAAACACTTTGAATGATTTTCTTCAAAATAAGGAGTTTGGGGACCGAACATTTTATCACAGGTCGGAAATATGACAGAGTTATTTTATGCGAAATCCGTCTTATTTATTAGTGGCCCCTTCATCATTGACGATGCGCCTTACGTAGGTAATGGCCAATCTTTGAACTCTAGCTTGCTGTTCAAACTTCTCGCCCGGGAAGAACTCAAAATACGATTGCCTTACATCGTGAGCGAAACGCTCTTAATAACCACTCACGGACTCGTCCTTATGATGTGGGTACCACTACTAGAAAAACTAGTAAAATAAATAAAGAATAAAAATTAAATTTAAACTTGACCTAGCTTTGCGCTTTCCATGCGTCTGCTTTTGGGTACAGCTCGCCATCTTGTTCACAGCGAGTGCTCACTCTTATCCTCTCCGGGCTCGCATAGTAAGGACCTGGGTCCCCGACGCTCCTGCCTGCATCTCGTTCGTCACCTTCCTTGTCCCTAATGAGTCCTTGCTCATTTGGCCATGACACTGCTGAAGTTAGGTTAGATTATCGACTTGATGTAGGCTGAAGTGTTAAATACCCGCCCTGGAGATTGTTTTTCTGGGTCTAAGCATTCGTGTTAAGGGCTGTTCTTGTTGTGATAAGGCAAGTATAGCCCCTCGTGTGTTGTTTTATTATCCTAGCCCACTAATAGTTCACAGATTAGTCATGAGGCTTCTTTTAGGGTGAACTGGAGCCTGTTGCTCGGTCCTTTCAGGGTGTGCAACAAGTATGCTTCGGGGCTAGTACCATTGGATTTTTTCACTTAGTTGAGGGATCCGGCACAGAGCCATACTACTCTGCAATCGTATCATCATGTGTTCTACAGGTAGCGGGATCGACAAGGGATCGCAGGTTTGAGCCATTGACGAACTCATCACCAAGGGCTCCCATCTAGTTGGCCTCATTAGGTTGCAGATATATATGATTAGGGAGTGTTATCATTGATTATTGATTGTTCATGATGTATAACCATGCCATGTATGTACACGTTGTTCATCCCTATATATACACTGAAGGGTCGGCCCTTCTGGCGGGATTTTTTATGGTTCAAGTAAGACTTAACATTGAATAACAACGTGTCTCAGAGTGTTCTTTGGGGTTCCCCCGCCGGGAAACACTCCGAGCTATATTAAAATTCAGTATTCACCGACTGGTACGGGTTTGCAATGAATTCGGTTTGAAGTTATTTAAGGCATATAGTATGATTCCGGATGTTCCGGCATGTTACTAAAAATAATTCAAGTTTTGAAGGGTAACGGCGAAGCCTCCTCTCGTAATCACGTCTTCCGCCGCCAACAAAATAACACTAACAACAATTGTTCTTCTATTTTTGTGTGCGGCGTATAGTTTGATGCTGGCTGAGCCGGCATGTAACTAAAATGGTGTTTAGGAGGTCCTTTATCACCGATTAATCTTCGCTGCAATTAACTTAAAGGAGTACAAAGGAGTACAAATGAGTACAAAGGAGTACAAACAGGTACAAACGTTCATTGCTTGGTACATTTGGACGTTTTATCATGGGGAGCCACGTCCGCCGGGATCTTAACGGCTGAGCCGAGAAACGAACTCACCCATCCCTATCTTGTTGCTTTCAGTTATCTGTATTGCTCGCATGAAAGGCGCTGGTCCGCCGGGATTAAGAATTAAAAATCTACAGTTGCTTTGTCGCCGGATTTAGTTCTTACGTCACAAGATGAGATAAGGGTCAGTGTTTTACACTTAGGTAAGAAGTTATTATATAAGTAGCACATGGTAGGCTACTCACTACTCTCTTACATTTCTGGGGAATGTAATTAACGTTAAGGGAACTAAGATTGTCTAGTATTATTCAACTCTTCTTTTTCTTGAATGTTGGAGATATATTTATTATATATTAAGCTTGCCGACCTAGCGTGTCCTGATGAGCATTGATTCTTGGATCTTTCTCATCCTATGGTTCGCATGTAGGACACCTAGGATGGTCGGCTATTTCCCTGGCAGGAGGAAGTTTATCATGGATAGGAGTACTTTCTCCTTTTGTGCTGCTTTGGGTCGTACAATTATAAAGGTCATCGGGCACTCTTGATGTGTTAAGTGTGTTCCTTGTTTAGACCGATCTCGTGGTGGTTGGCTTTCCCAATCATGCCTCGAGTGTTCAGCCCTCCGCAATGCTTATTTAAAACCATGCAGATAGTCGGTGCAAGACTATTTTACTTCATATTCAGTCAGTGTATGTAACGTACCGTTAGACGGTAGCCCGCAAAATCTTGACTATCGGATGACCATATATTCGAAGATTTGCTTCAAGGGGCATCAGTTACTTCAGCCCCTGAGGGGTTTCTGCTCGTGAGTCTTCCTTCCGCCAACCCAAGCGACCTAGGACCTCAGATCCGCCGGACGCACCTCAGTGGTCTAGCTGGCAGGACAGGTCCCGCTCACCTAGACAATAGACCCAAGTCGTCTTCTGTTGAACAAGCAGCTAAGAGGTCTCGCTCTGATTTGACGCCGCACTTTTTGCAGGTGATGACAAATCCAAGAAGAGTCGGTCTAGGACGTCCTCTTCCTCGTCGAAGATGGTGGTGCAGCCTCCACATAAACCGGTCAAAACAGTCTTCGTCAGGCAGGGAGGCACTCAGAGACACATCTAGTCATGTCTCAGGCCAATTCACCGGTTTACCATTCCTCACAACCCGCACCCATGGCCTTGCCGGTATTGGGAAAGAAAAAGGGCAGCAGCATGTGTTCTAGCTGGCAGGAGCATGAGCTCTTCTACCCAGCCCGCCTCAGTTCAAGACCCTTCCAAGTATGACGTACCGGATCTGAACTTTCGAGACCTTTCTGAGTTCGACGTTTTCGACGACTCACAAACAAGAACACAAGATTCCGCTGCCCGGGTCGAAGAGTCTCGGTTGAAGGCTTTACCGGCCCCCACCCCCCCTGACCCGGTCACCGGGATCTACTTTACACCACCAAGGTGTACACGCCGAAGAAATGGCGTCTGGCCAATGTCTTCACGGCATTCGGGAACGCAGGGCTCAGAAATGTCATAGCCCGCGTCCCAGTCAGACCAAGCAAGTTGGGTTTTTGTAACGAGGGATCCATTATAGGAGTTATTTGATCTCATGAGACAGGTTAAAGATGAGCGACAGGTATCAGTCCCAGTACCAATATCTCCGGGGGTGCGACCCCTAGGGCACGTACTTGTTCAACCTCAGGTTGATATATTTAACTTTACCTCCATCCACTGTCACTCCTGTCCCTTCCACTTTGGGGGGGCTACGGCATTCTTGCCGTCCAATCTGCAGTTGTTCTCGGATTTGCTTCCTCCCCCTCTTAATAAATCCATCCCTAGTAAAAAGGGCCTTAGGCCACTTTTATATGGGTTGGATGCATCTTGGTCTGTAGTTAAGCCTTTACGCCCTGAGGTCACACAACCCATAGTCACGGGTGAGTCCCCTGTTCTGAAACATTGGGTTATCGAGGCAAATGAGGTTAAGCAATGAAGGGCCAAGAACCAATCTGGAGAGGTACTTGATGTTGTCGTCAGGTCCTTTCCTACATTTTTAATCCTGACTATTGTGTGTCCAAACTGTCCATGCTATCTCCTGCCTTGCCTCCCACTTCCGCCGGAAATTTATTTTTCCGACTGGACTAAGTTAGATGGGTTTAACGATTTCATGCTGTTACAGGGCTTGACCACCAGAATTAAATGCGATAACCTTCTGGGACCCTGCGGGGTCTTCACTAGTTCAGATGCAAAGGGGGGAAGTCAGGGCCGAGGGTTGCAAGCAGACAAGAGGCCCAGCTGTTTACCAGCACAATAACAAACAAAAGCAGTCATCTGCTTCCGCAAGAAGACCATCATTGGTTTTCAAATGCCGGTTGGCATGGCGGTATGGATACCTCCATATAAGTTTTATTTTGGGGGGCCGCTAAACTTTCTTTCTCTGACTAGGCGCCTTCTTCTCCAAAACTCCATTCAGTCTCTCCACGACATCCGGCTGCTCTCTTTGAGGCGGTACGGGTCCGTAAAGACCTGAGGGGGTACTTGGTTAGCAGACGCCCTGCAGAGATAGGTGGAAGACAGATTTGATCAGATGTTTTCTCGAAAAAACCTAGCCTCAGGCGATGCCTGGCGCATTGTCAATCTACTTCTGGACTCACAACCTGCCACTAATTCTAAGTTGAAGAGTGGGCAGTATGTTAAATTCTATATTTAATGCTAAGAGTTCCTTTCGTGGTCAATCCCAGTCATTTCAGTCATCAAAGACTTACACAGCCCCTGAGAGTGGCGGGACGTCTAGTGGACAAGGCCGATCCAAGGCCAGAGGGGGTTGGTTTAGGGGTCAGTCTAAGGGTAAATCCAATAGTGATGGTAGCAAGGCCTCTCATCACCCCCTTTCCGACATTAGAGTCACAACCCTCCTCTTTAATAAACTGAGACACCACAAGGCTCTCTCACTCCCAGTGCCTAAGCAAGGTGAGTTGGAAACAAGAGTAGTACTGCTGGACAACACCAGTCATGCGACTGGCAACTTCCGAGATTGTCATTTGAGCGTGGCCCCAGCGGACATGGGCAAGCACAGTCGTCAGCAAAAGCCTCTCCTGACGGTGGTCTCGGCGACCCCGTTTTATGTATCCCCACAGACTTCAATCTTGTTGTTATTGAAGGTGGGATCCACCATCAAAGAGACGGCCCAAAAAAGCAGATTATTATCCCCAGTCCTCTGTCACAGCCCATGTTCTCATCCCGGTTGTTCCTGGTGCCAAAAAACGGGACAGTGTTTAGATGAGGCCGGTGAACGACCTCTCTTTTCTCAACATCCATATTCACAATCAGTCGTTCGGAATGCTGACTGTGAATCAGATCAGATTGACACTCCCGCCGCAGGGCTGGCTGTGTTCCATTGATCTAACTGAAGCCTTTTGGCAGGTCCCAATCAACAAACGTTTTTCAAATGTATCTAACTTTGCGTAACGGGGATCAAACGTTTGTCTTTCAAAGTATGCCCTTTGGATTAAAATCTAGCACCTCGACTTTTTACAAAATTAGTCTGACAGGCTTTGCTGCCATTACTCAAACAAGGGATCATGGTGTCCTAGTACCTAAACAATTGGTTAATGGTAGCACAATCCAAAATGATCCACCTCCAACATGACGGTTCCGTTAGGACGTCTGAAGGTAAAACAAATTATTTTGGAAGGAAACAGGTACTTTCTGCTGTTACCAGCAGAAACACTGACGAAAATTCCAACCTTAATCCACAACCTCCTGGCGGCTTGGGCGAAGCCAGGGGATTACACTCCTCCTTGACATGGACAGCTCCACCTCCGACGGTCTGGATACATACAGACACGTCAGGTACCCTGGGATGGGGATACCAGTCAAACCTAGGTCAGGGTCAGGATCTATGGTCCAAATCAATCATTTTAATATCAATGCCAAGGAGTTGCTGGTCCCACTATTATTTTTACAGGAGCACGGCATGAGCCAGGCAGGAAAGTCCCTAGCCTTCAGAATGGACTATCTGACTGCAGTGATATGCAGTCAGAAGCAACGGTCAGTGAGATCTCGAGTGTTACAAGGGTTGTCGGAAAAGATCTTTCGACTAGCCGCGAGGCTGGAGAATTATCTTCATGCAACGTATCTGCCCAGCGTGGCGAACGTCTGGGCAGATGCTCTGTCTAGGCGACAGAGCACTCTAGTAGAAAGGGCTCTCGAGCAAACCATCTTTCAAGAGATGTTTGCCGAACCTTACCAATCCGCAAATGGATTTGTTAGCGTCAGAGGCCAACCACAGGCTGCCTCAACCTCTCACACCTCGGAGTAAGACTCCGGCGGGGAAGGGGGGTCCAGACGCATTTCTGGTAGAGTGGAACAAATGGAGAGCTTTATTTAGCTGTTTCCACCTCCAGAAGCATCCTTAATGTGCAAAGTAGTCCACAAACTACGGGGTTATCGAGGCATCGTCTCGGTGATCGCGCCGCTGTGGCCGGCTCATGTTTGGTACGATCAATTAAAGACGTGGTGCGAGAACCCGGTGTCGCTCCCGATCTCGTACTTCCACTTCGACCTCAAGACCTCGCTGACTTTTGCCTTATGGTTATTCAGAAGGTCAAGCGGCTAGGCCAGTTTGGGGAACCGTGATTCACAAGTTGATTACTCAGTATGCTCTATCAACACAAACAGTACCAATCTTATTAGCAGTCATTCACTACCTGGATCGTAGAAACTGACCAACTGCAGTCCTCGGGGGCTCTGGTGTTTAATTGTTTAAATTACCTATTGGAAATACAAAAAGTTGTCAGTTGTCACATTAAGGAATCGCCTCACAGCAATTCGGACACCTTTTTTCGAATTAACTGGTTTGTCCCTGCCAGAGGCGAAGGAGAAGGGGTTCATGCGGTCTTGCATCCGGCCTCACCCTCCCCCTCGTCAACTCGCACCCACCTGGTCTCTCGATCTGGCCCTTGAAATGTTTCACTCCTGTAAATATCGTCATGATCCTCCTTTAGAGTGACGACTTACGAAAGCCATTTTCTTAATGGCATTAGCTACGGGTGACAGGGTGTCTGAGTTGGCGGCGATGAGTTTGTAGCCATCTTGCTTAAGATTTTCGAGGCGCAACATGAGTGTACATATTGCTCCTGCTCCTAATTTCATCTAAACGTATGAACACAGTAATCATATTTTACGGAGTTTGAAGTTCCTGCTCTGAAACTGGGAGATCAGCACCATTTACTTTACCTGGTGCAATCACTCGTGTCACTTATTCGGGACTCTCGGCCGGCACAGGCGGAGTACCTCTGGGTTTTGCGGACAGGTAAACGCCTCCCAAAAAACGCCGGCTAGCTGCGTTATTAATAGAAGTAATCAGAGAGAGTAATCCGGGCGTTTTGGCTAGGTCACACGATATCCGGTAGTGGGCTGCATCAGGAAGATTCCTACACATTTACTCAATCGATGACATGGTCATCTAATCATACTTTCTTAACACGTTACCTATCCGTGAATCGCATGAAACCTTCTCGTACATGTATAGCATTAAGGCAGAGAGTCTCGTTTTAAGCTATTTTTGTAAAGGAAAAAGGGAGGGGGGGGGGGGGAGTATCCTAGCTAAGGACTCTGACCTGCCTCTTAGGTGATACAAGATATGACGAGAATGAAAGGTCATGTGATAACCCATTCCTTAGACTCAAATAAGTCTAGTCAGAAGAAAAAAATAAAAAATAAACAAAATTTATGTTTACTTTATGGATGCAATAGAGTTCACTATATATACTCATTAATCTTAAGGATTAAGATTAAAAGAGAGAGTACAAATATTTTTCCAATATACTCAATAATCTCAGGGAATAGAATTAGAGTAAGAGTACAAATATTTTGGTAATACAGTACCTGAGGCCATGAATATGTAGGCCTACATATTAACACATTTGGGTGATAATGAATGTTTCATTTAACCTGGGATATATAAGCTAAATGAATAGTTTATTCTTGTGTTACACCAACTGTTCTATCAAACTTAAAGGTGCTAACACCACAGGCTTCCTTTAGGAAACGCCGCCTGTAACCCTCTTTTATATTTTCTTTGATATTAAACTGACCTGATTAGTACATGTTTACTTGGACCTTACCTGGTTTATTAGTGGTATGCGATGTTTATGATGAATGTCCCCCCTCCAGTCTTGAGAATTCAGGCGCATCGTCAATGATGAAGGGGCCACTAATAAATTATAGGTTTGAGTCCTGAAGGGAAGAAGGAAAACCTAATATTTAGTAGTGGCCCCGGAATCATTGACGATTTTGGCCCTCCCTTCCATCCCCTTCCCATTCATCTGCTACATTTTTGAGAGTCTCGATATGTCAGATTAAGAGTGAGCACTCGCTGTGAACAAGATGGCGAGCTGTACCCAAAAGCAGACGCATGGAAAGCGCAAAGCTAGGTCAAGTTTAATATTTATTTTTATTTTTTATTTATTTTACTAGTTTTTCTAGTAGTGGTACCCACATCATAAGGACGAGTCAGTGAGTGGTTATTAAGAGCGTTTCGCTGACGATGTAAGGCAATCGTATTTTGAGTTCTCCCCGGGCGGGAAGTTTGACCAGCAAGCTAGAATTCAAAGATTGGCCATTACCTACGTAAGGCGCATCGTCAATGATTCCGGGGCCCCTACTAAATATTAGGTTTTCCTTCTTCCCTTTGGGACTCAAACCTATAATTTGGATCTAATTTCTTATTTAAGTTAGAGAGGTGTACTAAACGAATTTAACACTGGTAGAGGGAATCTGTTTCTATAGATTCTCGTAAATTAACACTTTGATGATTTATTTCGAAATAAGGAGTTTGGGGAACTTTGAATATTTTTATCACTTTTTGAACTCTAACTTATTTTTGCCTCGTCACTGGCATCGACGTAGGTACCTTTTCTTCAATCTTTCTTTTCTTAGAGATGTAGAACACTAACTGCTTGAAGTCTTCTGAGTCTCCGTAGGCCGTCCAGGTTGGCCGGTCGTGTGAAATAAATTACAGATGGGTTAATGGGTGTGGGGTCTTGAATATGGCTCCGTAACTTGTAATTAAACAGTTGGGCACCATATCGGACTAACGCGAGTATTTGAGCCTATAGCTTCATCATTTATACTCGTCTATCCTGACCTTTATATTAACCGGTGATGAAGTTCTGTTAAGGTACTCTTGGAATGGGGTCTTTAATATCGTGCCTCAGTTATGACGGAATAGCACGATATCGGACGAACACAAGAAGATTTTTAGTACTTATCTTCTTGACTGTCTCTGACCGTTTTTAAGAGGTTCAAATAACTCAGGGCGGTGCTTAACCTTTAAGTTGCAAAGTCTAATGGGATGCCACAGACGAAATGCACCTAGGACTTGTGTCTGCAGAGTCCCTTCTAGCACAAAAGATCGTGGGATGCCAAGATCTCCTGTGAGAAGTGGGAGTGTGGACTTTCAATAGTAACGTGTTGAGTGGTAGGGATGCCTGAGTCCCTCAACTTTTACTAAGGAAAGTGTAACCTAGAAGAAGGTGACTATGTTAACCCTTAAAGATCGGGGGCGGACTTAAGTCCGCCTCCAATTTGCAGCAAGTTAGGAGCATTATTAAGGCTTTTAAAGGGTTTATAATCGAGTGCAAATGGCCGGGAGCGCAGCGGGCCAGACAGCCGACTCCCAGGGCTTACCGCCACCCACTAACTCATGTTCCCTCTGTTCTCAAGAGGCCGGCAGCGTTGCCAGTAGTGAGCATAGTGGGGAAAAATATGCCGCTATACGCTAAACTCCCATGTTAGTGGCAACACTGCATGAGAACGACGAGTGCTACGTAGCTTGTTCTGGTCTCATTTTGAAGCTTTTAGCGCCTAGTTTTTTGCTGAATACATTTCTTTTCATGCAGATACTTGATTTATCATTCAGGAGGGCCTGAATATGCCCAAATAAGCCCAAAAAACCCCGCTAGACAAGGGTTAAATACTGGGATGCCAGTACTAACAAAGTTCCTCTAATAAGACACTTGTGAACTTTTAATAGTGAAAGTATTGAGGAGTAGTGATGCCTGAATTCCTCAACTTTCAACTAGGGAAAGCGTAACCTAGAGAAGGTGGCTATGTTAATAACTGGGATGCCAGTAATAACACAGTTCCTTTTACAGGACACAGTTACCGTAACTACAATATCAAGAGTTGAAGTGGAGGGATGCCTGGGCACTTCAACTCTTTATATTGGCGATACAGCCTATTAGAGGCCTCTATGTTAAACTGATGGGATGCCACAGTTAACAAAGATCCCTTAATAGGTTTTGTTTAACTCACAGACAGTGTAGGACTTCGGGGTGCCGTACATCCAACTGAATGGAGGGGTAATCTTGAGGTTTCTCAACTTGGGATGCCAGTGATCGAGAAGCCTCAAAATTGCTTAACCCCCCCAGACAGAAATAGTTAACTTACTGACGAGGAGGCGGACGACACGGTACTATCCCCACAACTGTCAAAATCTCACTGAAGGACCGTTAGAAGTCGGAGGAAATTGGAGGAAATTGGAGTTGCCACCATTCGACAGATTTTGATCTAACTTACCTAACTTACTGAGCTCAATATGACGCTAGAGCGTCATGACCACTCCACCACACCAGAGGTGTGGTGGAGTGGTCATGCCACTGGATTGGTAATCCAATGGACCCGGGTTCAAATCCCGATATGTCAATGGGAAGATATTATTGGGATTGAATTTGTGCTGTACCTAGTATCAGTGCATTACCACAAAGCCCACCGAAATGCCAAAAAAATACCCTCATTGTTCCCTGATTAAATAACACTGTATGCATATTCCCATATTCAAAATATGTTACAGGGGGACAATGCCTAGTGAGTTCACTGCTCAATAGGTGGTGTTCTGAGAGTGAGGGTCTGAGTCTGGAGGGTGAGACGGTGAAGCACTTGAACGAAGCAACCAGCCGCTTCAGAGATGGAGCTGCTTCGAGCCATGATTGATGCTTCACATGTCTCACTCCCCAGACTGGAACAAGACCTCACGGGCTTCACCGTGTTGAGCGGTGGAATGTACAGGCTCTCAGCCTATGCCCTAGAGGGAGTAGTTGGAATATAGAAAAAAAAATATATATATATATATATATATATATATAACTTATTAGAGAGATATTAACCCCCTCAGACGGATTAAGCTCCGATAAGTTACAGGAGGCGGTTGATGCAGCTTTTGGGTCTAGAATTTGGCTAATGAGTGTTTTGGAAACCTTCATATTTCTCTATTCCCAGCCACCAGAATTATGTTTATTGTTATGTATCATAATTTATGTGAATAGATGGCTGAATGACTATACTACATGAAAATAAAAAAAATAAAAAAATAAATGGAAATATAGAATGTAAACGTACTCCCGAATAAAAATATTGACCGTATAATTGTGTTCCCACCGTCCTATCTCGGAATTTTGAGTGATGACCATATATTTTTATGTACTAAAATAAAGGTATTTTTTCTCCTCTTTCCAATGGTGAATACGGAAATTGTCTATCTTCAATAGTTTTCAAGCACTGGGCAAAAACAAAAACAGTAATATTTTACCAGATATGGTTTATAACATGATTGATTGATTTTTTGGTTATGAGGTGTATAGTTTTCAATTTAGTCTGTATAAATGTGCGAGATAATGACAAAGAAGATAAACAAAACTAGAACTTCCTAAGACAAATACTTTTTTTTCTATGAATATTTGAAATCACGGGTCGAAAAAGCTAATATTTACTTTCCGCCGCACTCCGAGCAGTTCCCCACCTCGGTGTTGCGGTATTTGCTCAGGTATGTATGTAATAGTATATATCACCTGAATCGGAAAATTATGCTCTTTCTAATGGTGGAAACCACACCACTACATCATAATTGGTTCGCGAGCTATGGGCAATTGATTCCATGCAATTAGATTGTGGTGTAAATGAAAGACAATGTTTATCACAGGACATTATTTTAGCCACAATGTTTCTAATAATTTGTAATAGTATATATCACCTGAATCAGAAAATTATGCTCTTTCTAATGGTGAAAACCACAATACTACATTATAATTGGTTCGCGAGCTATGGGCAATTGTTTCCATGCAATTTGATTGTGGTGCAAATGAAAGACAATGTTTATCACAGGACATTATTTTAGCCACCATTGTTGCCCCCCCCCCCCCCAAAAAAAAATATATATATATAAAAAAAAAAATATATATATATATATATATATATATATAAAATAAATAAAAATAAAAAAAAAATATATATATAATTATCTAATTATATATAATTATATATAATTATATACAGTATATATATATATATATTATATATATATATATATATATATATATATATATATATAATATATAATTTATATATATAATATATAACAATCTCCACCACTGCTCTACCACCACCACCACCACAACTACCACCATCTCCACCACCACCACCACCACCGCTCCACCACCACCATCACCACTGCTGCTCCACCACCACCACAACTACCACCACCACCACCACCACCACCACCACAACTACCACCACCACCACCACCACCACCACAACTATCACCACCACCACAACTACCACCACCACCACCACAACTACCACCACCACCACCACCACCACAACTACCCCTACCACCACGACCACCACCACAACTACCACCACCACCACAACTACCACCACCACCATCACCACAACTACCACCACCACCACCACCACAACTACTACCAACACCACAACTACCACCACCACAACTACCACCACCACCACAACTACCACCACCACAACTACCACCACCACCACACACACACCACCACACACACACCACCACCACCACAACACCTCCCACCACCCCCACCACCACACCCACCACCACCACCGTGTTAACAGAAATGTGGAGGCATATATATACTGTATATATATATATATATATATATATATATATATATATATATATATATATATATATATATAGGCCTATAATTACATAATAATAAATAAATAATAAAAACACAAAATAATAAAAATAAATAAAATAAAAATAATAATATATATATACTGTATACGGTATATATAAATATATATATTATATATCTATATATATACATCTACACCACCACCATCTCCACCATCACTGCTCCACCATCTTCACCACCACCACCACCACCACTGCTGCTCCACCACCACCACTGCTGCTGCTCCACCACCACCACCACCACCTCCACCTCCACCTCCACCACCGCGGCGACATAAATTTTGACTGTACTTACCCTGGGACGGCATGACAGTGTATGCTATATAATTCCCTAAACTAACACAATATCCATCGATAACCCAACGATATATGCACTTCGTTTGGGTTATATTAGGGTGGAAATACCACCCAGGCTGGGAAAAATGGAGGCCCCTCGGTTTAAAGGGCCTGACAGACCCACCTAGGAGCTTGACTGCTGGGTGAAGACTGGCCTCTTCATCACCCGCGGGGCCCACAGAGAGACGCCACGGGGTTGCTAGATATTTCCACATGTAGATCTAACTTACCTAACTTACCAGCCAAAAAAACGGCCCAAAAGCGTCATAAACTTATTTCTGGGGAATATAATAAGTTTATATGACGCACTAGCGTCATATGAGATTTTTGGCCAAACCTCCATATGACGCGATCGCGTCATATGAGTCAGAGAGTGTTAAGATAAGTTCATATGACGCTCTAGCGTCATATGAGTATTTTGGCAAAACCGCCATATGACGCTCTAGCGTCATATGAGACGGAGAGTGTTAACTTCCTTCAGATTATCCTGGCATAGTATTCACAATTACTGAGGGGTACCCATCCCCCCTTTGAGGAGAGCAAGGGCGTGAGCGTGCACTCCCTGTTAGGACAGGAAGTCCTTCTTGTCCTAGGGGGAGGTTGACTTCCTTTACTTTACTTAATAACTCTACTATATTTGACGATATTACAAAGGTGGTTATTTTATGCAATGGTACTCAAGCCAAGGCTTATTTGGATTTACAGATCACAGGTGGGGTCATGAAGTTGCGGAGATAATTTAATTTTTATTCAAGGTTTGAGGATGCTTGGGCTTGAACTTTGAGTGGGAAAATTCAGGGTGAAGGAGTTACAAGAAAAATTAGGTTTACTATGCGTATCACGATATTTCATTAGAGAAAATAGTCTGTCATCTTTAATATTGAGATCAGGGGTAGATGAGCATTTATGTTATCTTATTATCTGAAAAACTGGTAATTTAGGAGCTTCCTTAGATATGTGATGTGTATCTAAACGTGCGCTCTGATCCCGGAATGTTGGTAGGTCGGCGAGTTCATGTTGGAACTCCCGGGCTTGGGGGATTAGCTGAAAGACGTGAAGGGGGTGGGTGCGCACGATAGGCTCGGGAATACCGACTTGTCTTAGTGAGAATAAAAAGTATGAAAGAAGGGAATGTGGTTTGTTTACTAGGAGAATAGCTTAGTGGTGATAAGGTATGTGCATATGTGTGTTGGAGAAAAATACGTAAAAAAGTTTAGCTAGGTGATATGGGAGAGTTTTTGTATAAGTAATAAGGCTGGTAAAATGTCAGGTTATAGTTGGTTGTAATATTCGTTTTGTAGGATTGTGAAAAGGTTTTTGACATATTGGGAAAATAGGAATATGTTATATGGCATTCTTTGCATCTGTTCACATCGTAATGGTAGGTAGAATAACTTCTTAATATTAATATTTGGGAGCCCCACCAGGATTGATGCTGGTAGGTCGAATCATGGAGGTTAGACATAAAAGATACGAAAGAAGATAATGTGATTTGTTTACTAGGAGAATAGTGTAGCCTAGTACTTGAGAAGGCATGAAAGATGTGTGTTGGAGAAAAAGGGAATACAAGAGTTAATCTGTGTGTAGGACATGGTTCTTGCATCATTAAATACATACATATTTTAGCATAAAAAAATGGCAGCCTTCTTAATATTATTAATCAGGTGGCCTATTATGGCCTGGTAGGATATGGTTCTTACCTCAGTAAACACATACATAAATTAAACATCATAATGGTAGGTATCATAATCTTCCTAATATTAATAATCTGGTGACTTACTAGAGCTGCTGCTAGTAGGTCGACATCAAGGGTTTATATCAAGACACGAAGCAAGATAATGTGATTTGTTTACTAGTAGGATAGTTGATTACTGAGAAGACGTATACATATGTGTGTTGGAGAAAAGTGAATAAAAGAGTTAATCTGTGGGTAAAGACATTATATTTTAACATCATAATGGTAGGTATATGAGCCTTCTTAATATTAGTAATCTGGTGGTCTACTATGGCTTGTGTTAGTAGATAGAACACGGTAGGGGAACAGGAAAACATTCCGTCGTCGTTGTGGCGACTCGGGCGTCCTTGGCGTCGCTACCGTGTTGGCTGTATGGGCGTCAATGTTGGCTGTGAGGCTTTGGTTTAGTTATCCTCTTCTCAACGTTTTCTCTCTCTTTGTTCTCTTCTCAGTTTTCTTTTTATGGGCATCCCTGACTTATTCCTTTTTCTGGGTATTTTAATAATGATAAATATTAATAATTATAATTTAGCGGTTATATACCAGTATTATATATATATATATACTGTATAATTATATATATATATATATATATATATATATATATATATATATATATATATCGAAAGGGGTGAAGTCACAGAGTGTGAGGTGAAGTTGAACGGTCAGGCTATGGAGATCGTCAGCTCTTTTAACACCTTACGAGCGGCCTATGCGGTTTATTTATGTGTACCGCACAGCGGGGTGTTTTTAGCCAAAATAGGGCTGTTTACGTGATCATTTTCATGCCTAAATAAGACCCAGACAACGTAAAAACAAGTACCTATCCCTGAAAGGGCATAAACAGCGCTTTCAAAGGACCACCAACGAATCCTTGTATGATGGATAGTTTTCTTGCAATAACCGTGCAACGCGAGTGCAAAAAGCAGGTAATTCGGTACTTTCAGTACATAATTGAGTATGTAGCGAGTGAGAGAGGGAGGAGGGAGCTGAGATTTGTGTCAGTAGGTTCGCCGCGGTGGTCTGGAGCAGTCATACGCTCGCTAGTCTCCTGCCACCACTTGTCTCTCTCTCTCAGCCACATTACGTGCTGAAATTGCCACTCGAGTTATGTCGAGCGCCGCCACATAGTCCAGCTTTATTTAACTCGACTTATGTTGCTCGCCGCTAAATAAGGGTTAAGTATCTGGGCAGTGTGTTGAGTAAAGATGGGACTGTGGATGAAGAAGTGCGGGAGAGGGTGCAACAGGGGAAGATGGTTGTAGGAACGTTGAAAGCAGTAACAAGAAATAGAGTGGTCAGTATGGAAGTGAAGAAGTCCTTGCATGACAGTATGGTAATCCCGACACTAACTTACGGGAGCAAAGCATGGACGTTCGTGGAGAGACTCAGACTAAGAGTGAGAGCGATGGAAATGAGTTACTTGAGAAGTGCATGCGGACTTACATGGAGGGATAGACAGACGAATGAGGAAGTAAGAAGGAGGTGTGGTGTGGAGGTAGATGTGCTGGAAAGTGTGAAAAGGAACAACTTGAGATGGTTCGGCCATATGGAACATATGGGAAGCGAGAGAATTACTAAGAGGGTGTACAAGAGCGAGGTGGAAGCACAGAGAGGGAGAGGTAGACCGAAGGAGAGGTGGAAGGATGGAGTGAGGAAGTATATGAATGAAGGCGGTGCTGGTTGGGAGGAGGGGTGTCGACTGACTGGGGACAGAGGTGCATGGGGGCGGTTCGTTCGTGGCCACCCCTTCGGGGATCATGGCGTCTGGCAATAGATATATATATATGAATATATATATATATATATATACCTGGTATATATATATATATATATATATATATAAACACATATATATATATATATATATATATATATATATATATATATATATAACGCCACTAAGATTTGACATTCATGAAGTATTTCCGTACACAATATAAACGGCAGAAACTAATAACATAATTGCATTACGTAAATATTTAAGCTATTACGAAGATCCAGAGGGGAGAGCCGGTGAAACGATAATAATATGAAAAAAAGGGTAATTGACAAGAAGGAGATGTGAAAGGGAAATAAAATAAAATAGATTAACACAGGTCAAAGGGAAGTTAATGAGAGAGAGTGAGAGAGAGCCTGTGCTAGTTTGTTTGTTTGTTTGTTTTTCTAATTATGTTAATTTAATATATGTTATATATCAGGTCAGGTGAAGGTATTGAGGGATATAAGCCTTTACAACGGCACCTCGTTACTCGTAGCTACTTTCTACTTTTCTGAAGAGTGTAGAGAGGGGAGAAAGGATATTGGAAAGAGAGGAAGCTGTTGGAGAGGCTTTGTTATGTGTTATTAGTTTGTATATGTCATGGAGGTGTCCCCCGACTGTGTGCGAGCATGTGAAACATGCTAGGCCGGACGTACTGCACACCCACTGAATGTCCGCCTTGGGATCGAACCCAGATCAAGGATATTCACACGTCAGGTCAGGTGAAGGTATTGAGGGATAAACCTCTCTTTTACAATGTACTGAAGTTAGGTCAGGTCAGGTGAAGGTATTGAGGGATAAGCCTTTTCAATGGCACCTCGTAGCTACTCTCTACTTTGTAGACAGGGGAAAAGGGGTGTTGGTGAGAGGAAGCTGTTGGAGTGGCTTTGTTATGTGTGCTAAAGGTAGTGCCAACGAACTTGACAATAATCTTGACCCCTTAACTTCTTATAACTCAAAATGCATGAACGCAATTGGGCTGACATTTCTATCATTTGGGAAGAGTCCACCAGGAAATAGGTGTGGATATTTACAGCCAATTTGCTCAAGGTCCTTTTGAGTTACGAAGAGGTCAGGGGTCGACATTTTTGTCAAGTTCGTTGGCGCTACCTATAGTAGTCTGTATATGTCATCGAGGTGTTCCCCGCTAAGGATCGAGCATGTGAAACACGCTAGGACTTACTGCCACACCCACTAAATGTCCGCCTTAGCTGGGATCGAACCCGGGCAAGTGGATTCACTTGTGAGCGTGCTCTCCAATCGACCACCGCTGCTCTTAACTGAACTGAACGTTCAGTTGTTGTGCGGGACCGCAAGACACAAAAATACATTCTTCTTAAATACATTAGGAAGTGCCGTCAGGTCAGGTGAAGGATTGTGGAGTAGAGTTGAGTTGGGTGGCGTGAGATTGCCTTTAAAACGGCTCTCCCTGATGTATGTGGTCTTGCGGTCTGCATGGGTCTCTTTATCTATTTATTTCTTTGTATTTCTTATTTCTCTTCAACCAAAACTTATTTATTACTATTTTTGCATTTGCAATGTTGTTTTTCTCAAAAAGAATTTCCCCGATGAGTTGATTTTCATCCTCTTGATATACCTGTTGTAGTACAATAATTGTGGCTCTCTCCTCGCTGTATGCTGGGCAGTGCAGGATAAAGTGCTTCAGGTCCTTGTATTCTCTGTTACACATGATGCATCCAGTATCTTCCCCGGTGAACCTCTTCCTATCCCCCAAGTTAAGGTTATTGGTCCGGCACTTGAAGAGAATAACTGAAGATTATTTGTTATTATAAATCCCATCCTGACCTCCAATCTCTTCTCTCTATTGTCTGTAGATGCTCAGGCTTGACTTTTCTTCGCTCTGTTTTCTCCATTCCCTCGTATCCCACTCTCTCACTTTCCTTTTAATTTCTTCATCCGTCACATTCTCTTCTCTTCTTCTTCTTCACAACGATGCACAGTGTCCACAGGGATGTAGCCCCCAGATAACTGCGCAAGTACCCTTCTGTCCACTCTGGCTGACAAATGTTCCTGCTGCCCCACTCTCCTACGTATCTCTTCATTTCTCAATCTGTCTCTACGAGTAACTCCACACATACTCCTCAAGCAGCTCATCTCCATCACATCCAGCCCTCTTTTCTCCTTTTTCTTCAGAGCCCATGTCTCAGCCCCATACATCACTGTTGGCACAACAATTCCTTGATACAGTGCACTTTTTACTTTAACTACGAGATTTCTCGTCTTCCACATACTTCCCATTGCTCCGAAAACCTTCCTTCCTTCACACACTCTCTGTTTTACCTCCACTTCCATACCTCCACTCCTGCTTATTGTTCCTCCTAGATATTTAAAACACTCTACTTGTTCCAATATTTCCCCATCCAGCCTCACATCTAGATTCACCCTATGCTCTCCCCTATTACACACCATTACTTTACTTTTATTGACGTTCACCTTCAGTTTCCTCCTTCCACAAACCACACCAAACTCTTTGACTACCCGCTGCAGTTTCTCATCAGAATCCGCCACCAATGCTGTGTCATCAGCGAACAGCAACTGATTCAACTCCCAATCTCTACCATTCTTTCCTACTAAACCCAATCCTCTTCCCATAGTTCTCCTTTTCACCTCCCTCACCACACCATCCATAAACATATTAAACAGCCATGGTGACATTACACAACCCTGTCGCAAACCTACCTTTGCCTCAAACCATTCACTCAACTCACCATTTCCTACTCTCACACATGCTCTGCTCCCTTCATAAAAACTCTTAACTGCTTCTAACAAATTTCCTCCAATTTCATAAATCCTTAACACCTTCCACATTGCTTCACAGTCCACACGATCATATGCTTTTTCCAAGTCCATAAAAGCCCAAAATATCTCCTTATGCTTCTCTAAATACTTCTCGCATAACTGTCTTACTGCAAACATCTGATCCACGCACCCTCTTCCCCTCCTAAAACCGCACTGTTCTTCTCCTATTGCAACTTCCGTACACTTTATTATCCTCTCTATCAACACCCTGCCATACAGCTTTCCAACCACTGACAATAAACTAATACCTCTATAACTTGAACACTCCTGCCGATCTCCCTTCCCCTTGTACAACGGCACAATACATGCACTCTTCCAGTCTATTGGTACCATTGACACAGCAAAGCACACATTGAAAAGTCTCACCAACCAATCTATTATCACATCTCCACCCTTCTTTATACACTCCACAGCAATACCATCCAAACCTTCTGCTTTTCCCGCTCTCATTTGTTTCACTGCTTCTTTCACCTCATTTTCCTCAATCCTTTCATTCATTCCCTGCCACCTGGGTGGCCTGGGTAACCTATCTCCATCCACCTCTGCTTCAATCACTGCTTCTCTTCCATCTCTTGAATTTAACAAAGATTCAAAATACTCGGCATATCTTTTCCTCACTTCAACTGGTTCCACTAGTAATTCTCCATTTTCATCTTTCACTGACTCTTCCCTCTTTTGTCCTCCTTTCCTTACTTTATTTACCTGCTTCCAGAACATCTTCTTTCGTTCTTCAAAATTCTCACTCAGCCTTTGGCCCCACCTTTCGTTTGCATCTTTTTTCGCTTCTCTAATTTTCCGTTTTGCCTCTCTCCTTTTCTCCTTGTACCTCTCCCATACCTCAACACTACCATCCTGTAAAACCCTCTCAAAACACTGTCTCTTCTCCTCAACTGCCTTTCTCACCGTATCATTCCACCACTCGCTTCCCTTCCTGATACCTCTGCCTCCTACTTTCCTTTTGCCGCATACTACCTCTGCACTTGCTTTCACTCCTTCCTTAAACTGTTGCCATTCAACCTCTACTACTCTCTCTTCCATCTCTCTCACTTCCATCCACTTTTCATTTAGTCTTTCCTTGTACTCCCTCTCTTTTTCACTCTTCTCTAACTCACTAACTTTTATTACCTCTCTTACTTCACGCTTGTCTCTTATTCTCCTGTAACTCTTAACTCTTAGCTTTCCCTCCACCAGGTAATGATCTGACATACCCTCCGCCTCACCTCTCATCACATTCACATCCAGCAGTCTACACAATCTTTCCCTTGTCACCAGCACATAATCCATCAATGCCCTCTCTACAATCTCTCCCCTCACAAGTCTATGCCAGGTGTACTTGTGTATACGCCTTTTTTTGAAGAACGTATTACCTACACTCAATCTACACTCTTCACATACATTTTTCTGTCTTTCTCCACTCTCGTTTACACCATCCACACCAAAACTACCGATGACTCCCTCAACAGGCTCATTTCCTACCCTAGCATTTAGGTCCCCTAAAACTATAACATTTTCATTTTCATCAAACCCTTGTAGACAATCTCTCAAATCCTCCCAGAAACCCTCTACCTCGTCTAACTCTCTTTCACTTCCTGGTCCATACGCACTTACAAAAACCCACCTTTCACCCATAAACCGCATTCTCACCCACATTAGCCTTGATGACACCTCTTTCCACTTAAAACGCCTGAGGTAACTTGAATATCAATGGCCTGGAGACCCCCTAGTATTTCCTCTTGGGTAGTGGAATCATCAAGCCGAATTTTCCCATAAAATAGACACTTATCCATAGGCAGGGACAGTGAGATTTTCCAAGAGGCTAGACATCCAACCATCAAAATATCCTGGAGCTTGGGGTCAGATATACGGAGATCAGTGTCTACAGCTAGTTGGCCAATTCTTTTGTTGGGACGAATATCCTTAATGATAGTGCCAAGAGCCGAGTCCAGGGAACCACAGAATTTCGAGTAGGTCCCACTACCAAAAAATCCAACAGCATCTTCAAAACGGATTAAGATTGTCTCACAAATAGGAACAGTCTCACCTGATTGTTGTTGAGGCATAGGCCTAGTGGGAGAGGTGGTGTCCATACTGAAAGCGGCTCGCTTGGTGTAGTGACTAGCGTCTCGGACTTCCACCCAGAAGGCCCGGGTTCGCGCCCACGCTCGGCGCATTAAAGATTTTTCACAAGCACTGAGTCGTTACCATCCCTCATGAGCAAAGAGATGGGGTAGTAGTACAGGACCCCAATGGAAATACGCCTAATCGGCCTTATTGAGCTATCCTTAGCTAGCTTAGCATGCGCTAGCTTTAAGAACTATTATTATTATTATTATAAATCCTGGCGGCGAAGAAACCTCGGCGATGGAGCATGTTTGTGGAGGCGTCTGGAGTTGGTCTGCCAATCATCATCGTTGCCATCACCATTGAAGCCACAGAAGTCCTCTGAATCAACCCAGGAGGTCATGGAGGGGTTGAAATGGGCCGTAGAGGTTAAGGGCGAAGAGCTCTGCCCAGGTATGTGCCCCCTTGACGATGCCATCTTGTGAACCCGTCACATTCTCACATCTTATCCCAATCATCCTTCTGTTGTCTAATATACCTTTTATCTAGGATATTGAGGGATGCCGCCATCCAACTGAACTGAACTGGGAAGCTAGGCCTTTACAACGGCGGGATCAATAGAGGAAGAAGAACCGAATGGAGCAACATTAATAATAGTTATAGTGTAAATATTTGAGCTAATTTTAAGTTATATAATATAAATTCCGCATCTTCTAGTTATATTATGTTCGATTTAAGACATATAGCAACAACCGAACAATATTTACTAATCTAGTATTACTCCGACTGTTCCTTGTACTTATGTATTTCCTAGATCTCAAGTGACGGCGTCTTTTCCGTGGATTGACCTCCCAATCTACCAAGATTGGAAGCCAAAGCGTCACATTTTTCCTTTGCCCCTCAACTTTCTCTTCCTAATTGCTGAGGGGCACAGGGCCCTGGGTGGGGCTTTGGTTTCCCGGGCGTTTCCGCACCCTCCTCAGCTCCCCGCCATGGAGTGGCTTCGGTCACCCAGGCTTTATTGTGGTCGGCGGGGAGGGTTCTGTGGGGGCGCTCGGTTATGGCCTTGGCCTTGCTCGGGGCCTTGGGGCTGTTCGGCTTGGGGAACAACAACAACAACAACAACAACCTGCATAGATTACCTGTGACAGATCTGGCAACACTGATCGAGTAGACGAAGTTGCTTTTTACATGTGTTTCTTGTAAGTTGTTTCTGGTCCCAATCCGCCGAAGCGCTCTGCAGGACCCACGTATTTTATCTTCCTTTAAATTCACATTTTTTTTTTTTTTTTCTATGTGAATGAGGGAGACAAAAGGCATAACTGTCTGCAGCTAGTGCCTCCCCCAGATTTCAAAGAGTGACAGGGCCGAAATCAAGGGACGTTCGAGCTAAAATGCCTGGACACACGGAGTTTGAAGCAATTTAAGTCATAGGAAGAGGGAAAGACTGATTCTTGGAGAGAGTTCCAGAGCTCCGCAGTTGAATAGAAGAAGGTTTCACTCTTGGGTTGAAGAGTTGCACAGAGTAGGGGTGGGATTGTGTTGCAAGGCGGATACTACATACCCTACGTAGAGGAGGTGGTATACACTGGGAAAGCTCCGAGGACACTGATTATTGTAGTAGCGATAGTAAAATACCCAGAAAATGAATAAGTCAGGGATGCCAATAAAAGAAAAACGAGAAAAGAACAAAGAGAGAAAACGTCGAGAAGAGGATAAGCTAAACCAAAAGCCTGACAGCCAACATTGACGCATAGACAGCCAACACGGTACCGACGCCAAGGACGCCCGAGTCGCCACAACGACGACGGAATATTTCCCTGTTACACTACCGTGTTCGATCGATTAACTAACCATAGTAGACCACCAGACTACTAATATTAAGAAGGCTCATATACCTACCATTATGATGTTAAAATATAGATGTCTTTACCCACAGATTAACTCTTTTATTCACTTTTCTCCAACACACATATGTATACGTCTTCTCAGTACCGGTACTAAACTATCCTACTAGTAAACAAATCACATTATCTTCCTTCGTGTCTTTATATAAACCCTTGATGTCGACCTACTAGCAGCAGCTCTAGTAAGTTACCAGATTATTAATATTAAGAAGGTTATGATACCTACCATTATGATGTTTTATTTATGTATGTATTTAATGATGTAAAAACCATGTCCCACACACAGATTAACTCTTTTATCTATTTTATAAGAAACACATATGTACACGTCTTCTCAAATATTACCATTATTCTATTTTTATAAAACAAACCACATGTCCTTCCTTCCTGCTTTGAGTGTAGTAGGCCAGCAACCCTTTTTGCCCCACAGATATTAAAGTGAGCATCAGAGGTACCAACCAAAAGTTCACCAGCTAGGACCCCTATTAACTCCGTAGATTTGTTTCTTATATATCTTTCCATATAGAAAATATCAGTCTTACTTTTGTTAACTAACTCTAGCATGACCGGTGATTGTTATTACCTATATTAACCGTTGTAGGTCCTTGTATGCAAAACCTACAACTTCATAACCGCAGAGCTACAGGACGCGTGACATGGCTGACCCTCAGTATTGCCAATTCAGCCTTCACGTATGAAAATCCTACAACTCCTATAAACGTGTTAGTTTGTATACTCAGAGTCTAAAAACTATCAATGTTAAAGTCTACTAAGAAAACCTAACATTCTCAGCTACTCTAGGACTAATATTCAAGCCCACAGGCCTTGTCTAACAACAGTATAAAAACACAGGCGAGCGAGGCTAGGGACACACGCACCCTTCCGATGACCCCATGCCGACCAGCATTTACTTATGTACAATACGTATGTTCTCTATATACAACACCTAAAGTAATGATCAATAAGAACTCTAAGAAAAGCTAACCTTCCCCTATAACTATATTCAACATTATCAGTGTCAAACTCTTATAGAAATAAAGTAGACGTGCCGTTTCGCCCAAAATCAAAACGGCATACCCAACTCTGCGATGGGTCACCATCATCACTACTAGTCACTATCACCATTACTATCATCAGCACTACTACTATTGTAGTCATCACTACTACTCTTACCATCATCACTACTCTCATCATCACTACTACTGTCATCACTACAACTTTCACAATAATCACTACTACTCACCATCATCACTAATACTGTCACCATCATCACTACTGTCATCATTATCACTACAACTATCATCATTGCTTGTCACCATCATCACTACTATTATGACCATCACTACTACTAGTACTGTCACCATCATATCTACTACTGTAATCATCATCACCACCATCATCATCACCGCTGTCATCATCACTACAACTACAACCATCACCACTACTATTATCACCATTATCACTACAATTACACTCACACACAGAACGCCATCATTGCTTGGGAATAGGTACAGGGGGGGGGGGTCCTGAGGGGGGGGGGGGAACATATTTTAGACCTAAAATGATAACTATTGCACAAATTCAAAAAATATTTTTTTAATTACCGTCGCATTCACGCACCAAAGGTTCGTGTGAAGTTTGGTGAAAATCCGTCAAACGGTCTAGGAGGACTTCTCGGACGGACAGACAGACAGACGGACAGACATTTCGGTTAACATGTACCACTATACGGGGCGCGATACCACTCTGCTTATGCAGAGTTGATAAATAATATATCCACGACGCAGGAAAGCCTGACGTACAATACCCCTTGAACTCTCACGCTCAGAGGTCAACTAAAAACACCCTCGAAACTCTGTACTAAAGTTCTAATATACCCATTCCCCTTTAGTTCTCACAGTAACTTAGAAAGGCAAATAAAACCTTGATTTGCCTAACATCTGCCCATCATCTTAGTTTGAATTACTCTTCATGTATAGTAGAGTAGTATCATAAAGTAACTGAGATTCACCTCCCCTAGGACAAGAAGGACTTCTTTTCCTACTAAACAAACACACGCCCTTACTATCCTTCGACAGAGAATGGGTACCCTCCAGTACTGGTGCACATTAGGCCAGGGAAGTTTGAAGGCAGGCATGTAACTCGAAGCTTTCTCCATTGTCGGCACCCCGCTTTGGAGAAATATTATTTTTAACCTTCCTAACAGTTTGGATGACGGCACCCCGAAGTCCTTATACTGTCTGTGAATAAGAAATGATATTCTAGGATCTTTGTTAATTGTGGCAACCCAATCATTTAACATAGAGACCTCTAATAGTCCGTATCTTCAATATTAAAATCTTAAGTGTGTAGGCAACCCTTCACTTATATTTTAATATTTTTAGTACAACAATAGTGACCTATATTATAGGTTTGACTCCTGTAAGGAGATAAAGAAAACCTAATATTTAGTAGTGGCCCCGTAATCATTGACGAACATGCCTATTACATAAGGCATCCTCTTCAAACACTAATCCGCCGTAGTTTGAATCTACCGCGCAGAGCATTTAAAATCTGAGGAGCCTTCATCATGAGCGCACGTGACCTCACTCATGGCTTCAGTCATTATGAATTGGGTTCTCACTACGAAAAAACTTCGTAAAAAATAAAAACAAAAAGAAAATAAGAATAACTATCCAATAAGCTTTCCATCATATCGTGGATGTACTTGTGTGGATCTTTGACCAGACGCTGATTCAGGCGTCATTCTTCCTTCACTGACATATCAAGTAAACCAAAATCCTTAATACATCAACGAATGGGAAGGGGATGGTCGGGAGGGCCCCAGTCGTCAATGATTACGGGGCCACTACTAAATATTAGGTTTTCTTTATCTCCTTACAGGAGTCAAACCTATAATTTATTAGTGGCCCCTCCATCATTGACGAACATGCCTGATTTCTAAGACTGGAGGGGGACATTCGTAATCATATCATAACTCTAGAAAAGCAGATAATCAAACAACCACATAGTATTCTTACTTTGAAAATATATTTAAATACGGCGCAGCCCATATATACAAAAAAGGGGTTCAGGCAGGTGCGTGCTTCAAAGAAGCCTGCTTGACAAAAAAGGGTAACTCTGGAGATTCTGTGAACAGATTTGTAGTTACAAAGGCACCCCACTTTAGTCCGCCCTCTTCTGGAATACTGCGTTCAATCCTGGTGCCCTTATTACCAAAAAGATATAAACAAGCTAGAACGAGTTCAACGTAGAGTTACCAAAATGATACCTAGCCTAAAGAACAAACCATACGAAGAGCGTCTTAGAGAATTAAATCTATTTCCTTTAACCCAGCGCAGATTAAGAGGCGACTTAATTCAAGTGTTCAAAATCATCAAAGGCATCGACAATATGAACTGTAGTAAGTACTTCACTATCGACCAATCTAATTACACGCGGGGAAACGGTTGCAAAATTATTGGTAAATCTTTTAACTCGCACGAATCTAAGAATTTCTTCTTCAATCGAGTTGTCAACTTGTGGAATGGGCTTCCCCGAGACGTTATAGACTGCAGCAGCACCGTTGATTCATTTAAATTCCGCCTAGACAAATATCTCGCATCAAACCCGCGACTGACTGCGTTTGTAAATGAATAACTTTATCCTCCCCTCAGTTACTAACCCATATGTCCCCTACTAACTTCCTAGTCCTGCCACGTTAGTGGCAGGGCAGTAGTTCCCTTTCCAATGTTCCCTTACCCACTCTAAACCACTGTTTGGACACTTGATCCTCAGTGTTTTGGAGGACAAGCAACCTAGAAGGGTCACTAGACCTGTTGTTGCTTGATTTCCTTTGTACTCCTTTGTACTCCTTTGTACACTCAACGAGTGGTGACAAAAATAACAAGTTATAAGTTTACATGTGCACATAATAAACCCCATAATATTCGTGAAAATAATTTGCAAAAGATATCCACTGTTTAATACTAAATTGCTTTCACAGCTAAAACTACTATAACAACCCCGTTGTTTTGTACTAACATTGTACTAGCACAATTTCTCACAGAGAAATTTTCATATCACATTAACCATAAATTGTATCACAGCTCTTGTACTCCGGCGGGGTCTAGGGTGTCCTATGTTACACTGACTGCACCCCCCCCCCCCCTTTTCCTTGAAAATAAACAAAAGTGACTGAAGGGCCACCTAGACCCTCTGCCTTAAAGCTATACATGGTAAGGAAGGTTTGTCTAGAGCAACTGACAAGTATCTAGTCAAAAACGTATGATTAGACGCCCACAACTGTGTGGACGAAATATCTTCTACTGAAAAATTCTTCAGGAAACGTAAAGAGGCTGCCCATTTGCGTAAATCGTGGGCCCTACCCACAACGCCGGGATTACTCTCTTTAATGACTTCGACCAGAAGAGAAGCTAATCTCCGTTTCAGTAAGCGTTTACCCGTACTCGCTACCCATAAAGCACCTTGGGGGTTTAGAGGAGCCACTCTCAAATATTTGGTTAGAGCTTGCACTGGACACAGATTATGGTGCACCTTTCCCCCTTTTTAACGCCGGCACCGTGAACTCAGAAAACACGTGTGCACTGTGCTCATTCTTGGCTACAAATCCCGGGGAAGGTGCAATGTGAATACATTCATTAAGTCTACCAAACCTAAGGCAATTAGGTGTGTTGCTCATCGCCACCAGCTCAGACACTCTGTTCCCGGTGGCCAAAGCCAAAAGGAATACAGCCTTTTTTAGGAGTAATGCAAAATCTGCAGTATTTTGGTACAGATGAGAGTGAAGTAAAGACAATGCCTTGTCCAGAGACCAAGTAGGCATGAGCTGACGGGGAGGTGGGCGGAGTTTAAAACATGCCCTCATAAATCCTGTTTCCTTCGCTACCAGTATGGAGAGACCTGTAAGGTCTAAAAAGGGCACTCTAATCGCAGTTAAGTGATTTTTTAACGTTACCACAGATAAACGTTTCTGCTCAAACAGATAATTTAAATAATTGAAAACTAATGCTTCTGAGGGCACAGTCTGTTCTGTTCTAATGATCCAAGAAGTAAAGGTTTGCCAATGTGATTGATACTGTCGTTTCGTAGACTGAGTATATTGATTTAATAATTTATTGGTCACATCTCTACCGTATGGTGTTAGCCACTTGGCCTCCTGAATGTCCATAATGCAAAAGTCAGCGAGGTCGCTAGGTTGCCAATCGTGTCTAAGTGGAAATACCCGACCGGGAGCGACACCAGGTGCGGGCACCACGTCTTTAATTGCTGGTACCACAACTGCGCCGGCCACAGGGGCGCGACTAGCGAGACTAAGCCTCGATAATCTCGTAGTTTGTTCACTATGTGGCACATTATTGACGCGTCTGGCGGCGGAAACAGATAGATGGAGCTCCATCTGTTCCAGTCTGTCACTAGGGCGTCTGGCCCCCCTGCCGGCGTTTTCGTCCGGCGGGTGAGGTATAGAGGGAGTTTGTGAGTCTCCTCAGACGCAAACAGATCCACTTGTGGATGGTAGAGCTCTGCAATCATTTGGTTGAAAATGGGTTGCTTGAGCTCCCATTCTACTGTCGTGCTCTGTCTCCGGGACAGAGCATCTGCCCAGACGTTTGCTACGCCTGGGAGATAAGATGCGTGAAGATAAATGTCTAGTCTGTTGGCTAGAGTAAAAATATCTTCCGACACATTTAGCAACTTCCTTGACCTCGTTGACCCCTGTTTCTGAATACAGTGAACTGCGTTCAGATTGTCCATTCTGAAGGCCACCGACTTTCCCCTTAAAGCAGGGCCGTGAGCCTGAAGGAAATACAAGGGGACTAGTAATTCTTTGACATTGATGTGGGAGATTTCTAAGTGGGACCAAAGCCCCCGACCCTGGTGCCCCTGATTTGACTGAAATCCCCAACCTATTGTGCCTGACGCATCCGTGTCTACCCATACTGTTGGCGGAGGAGAGGTCCATGACATTATTGAGTTCAACATTTCCCTCTTCGCCCAGACCGCTAGTAAGGTATGGATTAATTTTGGGATGGGCCATAACTTTCCCGCCGGTAAGAGTGGGAAATATTTGTTGCCTTCCAATATTAAACGTTTTACTTTCAACCGGCCCAACCTTACAGTTAGTTGAATCCAGTTGAGAGAGCCGACCAGAGACTCCCAGACTCTCCGTGTCGTAGTCAGACTGTCAAGAAACATGAACAGTTTCCTGCGAAACCTGTTGCGATTGTCCACACTCTGACTCAGAGTGAGAGCAGCTGTGTCCCAGACCAGCCCTATCCACTGAATTACTCATGAGGGAACAAGGTTTGACTTTACCAGATTTACCTTGAACCCTAGAGTTTTGACATGATTTAAAATTATGTTGACATGTTTGATGCATAATTGCTCTGTCTCTGCCACCACCAGCCAGTCGTCTAGGTACCACAAAACTCTGATTCCTTGCTTTAGCAACGGCATCAGGGCTTGCCGGACTAATTTCGTGAATAATCGAGGTGCCAGGTTCAAACCGAATGGCATCCTTTGAAAAACAAAATTTTGGTGCCTAATCCGTAAGCCCAGAAACCTTTGAAACCTTTTGTTTACCGATACGTGCCAATAAGCGTCTGTCAGGTCTAGGGAACACATCCAACCTCCCGGCGAAAGTGTTAGCCTGATTTGGTGTACTGTTAACATTCGGAATGACTCGTTGTGAATGTGAAGGTTCAGATAAGACAGGTCTACGACCGGTCTCATCTGAACACTGTCCCTTTTGGGAACCAAAAATAGCTTGGATGTGAATACAGGGTAATTTGGGAGGACTGGGATGATGACATTCTTGGCAATCATTTCCTGGACCAGTGACTCCACCTCTAATGAAACAAAATTCGCCGTTGTCGGCTGACGTAAGCGAGGTCGCCGGAGCCACTGCCAAGTGATGCCTTTGCGTGCCACCATCCGTGCCCAAGTGTTTAACGGCCATGCTTGGTGACACGTTCGGAACGACCCAGTTAGCAGACAAGGGTTCGCCGGCTGTACTACCCTCGGATCCGCCGGCCTTAAGACTGGCACCGGGAGTGAGAGAGACTTTAGTTTTTTGATGGTGGTGGAGTTGGTGGTGGTGGACGCTTCGCCGGCTGGCTGGCGTTGGCCGAAGACGGGCCCTGACCTGGCTTATTATGGCCGCGTCCTCTTCGACCTGAAAACCTACTCTGTCTATGCCTGTACTGACCTTGAGAGGAGGAGGAGGACTTAGGCGGAAGAAAGGGCTTAGATCCCCCCGGCTGAGCCTTAGCGACTGGCCTGGGTTTGGGGAAGTTAAAGGCAGGTTTCTTAGAAGGGGTGGGACTGTGTTTAAAGGCCTGAGCCATATTAAACACCGTTCGCCACACGTCAGGGGTCATTAAAGAGGGAGTGAGCACTGGTGACATGACCACCTGATTCGCAATGCGATCAGGCAGTTTTCGGACTAAGGACATTCTGAGGTCTTGTCTCGCTCGTACCGCCTCAAGCAAGGCGGTGCGGATGTCACCCAAAGATTGGATTGACGACTGAAGAAGCAGTCGCCGGGACAATTCAACCGATCGTCTGGCATCCGCGTCTGCGATTGCCTGAGTGGACCAGAGCAAAGACTTTGCTATCTGTTGAGACACTATGTATTGGGAGAACAGGCGAAAAGCTTTCCCCCTTAGCCTAAATTCTCGGTCTAGGTGAGTTGGGGTAGGGGTAGTGAAAGGGTCTTTGAGCTCACAAAGATTAATTTTAGGGGCAGCTAAGAAAGCAAACAAAGCTGAAGGGACTCCGCCGGCAGAACACACTGGCATGGAGAACCAAGAATGAGTATCTTGAGGGATCTGGTGGGAAATTTTGGAAGTAAATGTGGTCGCAAAGTTTTGAGCCTCTGCCTCCCATTCCACCCAAGGTCCTGGACCCAACTGCCCCACCTTCAAGACTGGACTAGCTGCTGTGTCTGTGACGGTTTGCAAATCGAGTTCTGGAGTGAGAGCTGACAGAGTCTTAATGTCATTAAATCCATCATGCTTAGACCAGTCTGAAAACAATTTTGAAGCTGAGGCAGAGGGTAAAGCCGGCTTAGCAGCATAAACAAAATAATCCTGGTGATAATAACTAGGTATAGCCTTTATGTTGACATCTAGTACATTTCCCAAAGTATCCAAGGCCCTTAATTTCCTAGATTTATTGCCCTGGATGACCCACTCATGCGGTACTGGGAGTTCCCCTGACAAGGTAGGTTGGGCGATCTCTGGTTTAGTGGGGGTCAAAAGGACCCATGACTCGTCTGGTCCGTAAAACAAGGGCATAGCTACCTTTCTGAGAGGCGCTCTGTCTAGAGGGGGCGGATTGACATCCGTTATAACCCTTACATTCGAAGTGGTCAATGCCGCCGTAGCAGGCCTAGTAACCACTAGTGACAGAGGGGGAGGGTGAGGGATCTGAGTCAAAGCAATAGAAGTCATCAGAGGCCGTACCGTAGAGCTTGTCGTGGGAGCTCCCAAGTCCACTGTGGGAGTTTCCTGCTGTTGGCTAAAAAATTTAGATAAAGCATTACTAAGTAGCCCATCAATTTCCTGTGCAGTGACAAATTGACTTGATGATGTACTCACTAGTGAATCATTAATATCTTGCGCGGCATCTAAGCCTGAACCTGACTCTTGCCCTTCCATATCCGATATAATTGAAACCTCGTCTTTATCATCCTGTTCCTCCTGAGAAGATCCCGCCGAAGCTGGGGTACCACCTTGTTGCCAAGATAAGTCAGGAATAGAGGATGGGATCGCCGCGTCCCGGTGGACGTCAGCCACTGTGTGAATAGTTTGAGCCGGAAGTGGGTGGTCAGGTCCTGGCCAAGAATATCGCCAAACACCTAGGCCTTGGCCTACACTCCTTTGGGAGTCCGAAACACTCTCAACCACTGAGCCCCCTGAACTCTCCAACTCCAGGGTTAAAATGTTAATGGGTAAATCATCTTTAGGTACAGGCACTATACTGGACCCCTGAGACCGAACACAAACTCTGTCTGGGGTAGAGGTACGATGAGAAGCACTAGAAACTGGCGAATGTCGGGAGGCCTTTCTATCATGGGAATCCTTCTTTGAAGATTTATGGCTGCGGTGTGACCGTGAACTACTCTTCGATTTAGAGGATTTATCGCCGTGACCACTGGTGGAACTTTCTGTCTTACTCTTCTTACTCGATGGTGAAGAGGCAAGACTAGGTGGCTGGTGTCTGAGAGGTGACCTAGACCGAGATCTCTCCCGAGACGAGGAGGCTGCCGCCGGGGGTGTAGGCTCTCATTGACGTTTCGCCGTAGCAGTAGGAGAAGACACAGAACACTGACCAGTCTCCGCCGGCTTACGACTAGTTACTCGAGAGGGACGTTTAGGGGGAGGGTGCTCAAAAAGAAGCCTATCCCAAAGAGGGACGTTGTCACATTGAAGTGACTTATGAGCCACAATCGTAGTATACGCTGACATCTGTTGCCTAACCTCTCGTAAGGCGACCGCTGCGGTCTTATCATTATCGCGGAGGACTTTGACACTTAATTGGGAGCAAAAGGAACAGTTGCGCATCACCCACAGACCCCTTGAACGGTCTAGACATTTAATACACTTGATGCAAAGAGTGTGCGCAAAAATAGGGATACCGGCACAGGTAGGGGTAATGCATAAAGCAAAAACTGGGGCAAAGGTAGCCATGACAGAGACTGGTGGGAAAACTAGTGCAGGGTCTGTATTGGTCCGCCGGGGCCCAGCTCTGGAAAAAAAGAAAATTTCCAGGAATTAATGCTCATAAGGTTAACCCAACATGTTCGCACACACGTGTTAATAACCCGCCGGGTAACGAGACGTAATGTCACAACGATCACAGCTCGCTACGCGGCGGGATTCTATAAAGATTTCCGAATATCTAAACATGTCCTAAGAAAGTTAAGAATACCCTCTGACATAATATAAAGGACCAGTATGGCGCTTATAACATAGTCTTTCTGGTGGTGACTGTTTCAAGATTCAATTTTGGAAAACAACCCCCCACAAAGACGCCGGCACCAGAATTATTTAGCAGAATAACACAGGGCAGGCTGATACGAGATCTGATTTCTAACGAATTGTCACAAAAGATCGCCGTAAGTTTGAAGGCGGCGATACATTAACGTATCTCTTAATTAACTGGTTAACTATATGGAATTGTAAATTCCTTATTTCCTCCTCCCAGGAGCACCCGCCGGGTGTGAAAAATTTGTGAAAAAGATGTTAACCCCAATTGAGCCTTCGATCGCCGTAAGTCTGAAGGCGGCGATACATAAAGTATCACTAAAATGGATCGGTTAACTAAACTGAATGACCAAGACGTTCATCCCACCCTACCAAGGTGCACCCGCCGGGTGAGATGTAAACAACGTTAACCCCATAAGTTCCTGTCCCCACTTCTTTGTAAAAGATCGCCGGGGAGGAAAGCCCTCAACAACAGCTAGGTTTTTCCTTTGGTTTGTAAAACCGGGTAGAAAAACTTCCTAACATATGTCCGCATCAACAATGTTAGATGGGTACAGCCAGTCCGCCGGGGATCATAGGGAGCCTGAAACAGGCACCAACACAGAGACGCAGTCCTGGCGAGCCACAGACACCTCCACGCCGGGGACACAAGCCTGTGTTGAAACCACGCGTGGCCCAACACGGCTCTCGGCCGGGTTTTTCCTGGTGTAACCGAGAAAAACCCGCCGGAAAGTAACCCACCCCGTTCAGAAACCATCTGAACGCACAACGGACCCGAGAGCAAGCCAAGCACGACTAGCCTAGGGCCCACACAATAATCCGTGGAATTAGCCAATACACAACTAATCCAGGAAACATACATAGTCCGTGGAATTAGCCAATACACAACTAAACCAGGATACACATGACACAGTAGGACATATTTATAAAATAAACAATAACACTTGTACATGTGGCAAAGCTACGAGCGGCTGGCTAGGCCTAAGCAGACGGCATAAGAAATGTTGAAATATAAACAAAAAACACTGGAAATATAACAACAGGAACCACCGCCAACACACCAATGTAGTAAATACTTCCGACAAAGGGAAGACTGACTCGGGACCCAGAAAAAACTTCACTAAGTGAATCGCTGGGAACGTCAGAAGCAACGCTTACCTCATCAGAAAGATAAAAGGCAGCAAAAAATAATGCGTAATGAAAGCCGCCTGCATCACAAGCTAACTCAACTGTGAAAAGATCACATGTCCACAACAGGACCACGAGGGTACATCCGAAATAAATGCCCCAAACACACGACCCAAAATACACTGCACTGCGGGCAACCAGCCCAGGACACTCCTGCTACACATATCCTAACCTTACTCGATACATCCCGGAGTAAACAAATGAGAAAAAACTCACTAGGGACGCAGCAAATGCGGAACCAGCGGAGCGTGGGGAGACACGTCCGGGCAGGCTGAGCGCAGAGCAGAGAAGGAAGAATGACGCCTGAATCAGCGTCTGGTCAAAGATCCACACAAGTACATCCACGATATGATGGAAAGCTTATTGGATAGTTATTCTTATTTTCTTTTTGTTTTTATTTTTTACGAAGTTTTTTCGTAGTGAGAACCCAATTCATAATGACTGAAGCCATGAGTGAGGTCGCGTGCGCTCATGATGAAGGCTCCTCAGATTTTAAATGCTCTGCGCGGTAGATTCAAACTACGGCGGATTAGTGTTTGAAGAGGATGCCTTATGTAATAGGCATGTTCGTCAATGATGGAGGGGCCACTAATAAATATAAGTAACTTTATTATTTCTGGCAACTCAGGAATTAATTTAATTACTTTCGTTAGGTTATATTTCTTTATAGTTAAAAGTTGAAGGACACAGGCACCCCTGCCTTTCAACATTTCACTATTGGAAATTAAACGACCTTTACTCACAAAAGATCTAAGTGCTAAAATTATCTTTTGTGTTATAAGGGTTTAGCGAGACACCCTCACAGGAACTCTGCATATATAAATCCTAGGCGCATTTTGTCTGTGGCACCCCACCAGAATTTGTGACTAAAAGGTTAACACCGCCCTGAGTTCTTTGACCCTTGAGATGACGGGCCTCCAACCAACGATACACAGAGTGGCCAGCATAACCACTCAGGCAACCTCAAAACCCCAGGACAGACGACGAGGACGTTTACCTGAGTCCCCCCTACGAGTCTGCCAGAATCTACCCGAGTTGACCATGCCCAGCCACCCATTCCACATTCTCTTTCACACCCCCAGCCATATAAGAAAACGAAGGACTCTCTCAGTCAGTCACAAGCCACCATCCTCAGCCAACCACAACCGCCAATTAGAACCCTCCTTTTACGTAGCCTCCACTAGAAGTGACGCTCCCTGTATTGTTCCGCCAGATTTGGAATATGATGAGCACTCCCTTATGCAATCTACTCACCAGCACCCCGGATATTGCAGGAATAGATGGACCTGATGACGCCTGACTACTCCAGGCCCCCGAGGATACAACTACAATCCCCTATGTGTATGTCTGAGTATAATTGGAAGACCTGCAAGACAGCTGCTCCAATTTTAGCTTTAAGTGTTTTCTATTTTTCATAGGCGCCCTGAACTTTCCAGCTGCCCCATATAATATTGTAATATTACCTTGGAACCAGGGCCATATGATAATACCTGAGTTTCAAGGCTAGGATGTATATGTACCTCACAACAACCATTTTTCCTCTTTCCTCTATACCCCTTTTCACTCGAGTTCATTGACCCCTGAAGTAAGAAAATATTTGCATAGGACCTCAGAAAAACCTGAGGAAAGTACACACCACCTCACTTACTGACTAGACAGTCAGTAAGTCGGTAAGACAGTATGACAGTCGGTAAGACAGTCGGTAATGCTGAACGCATTACCGAGGTAATCTTATCGGGCATGGAAGCATACATTCCATTCTCTTTCTCTCAGACTAATGCTAAAAAATCTTGGTTTACTCACGCCTGTTCTACTGCTGTCCGCAATAAGGAGGAAGCATTCAAACGGTACCGACGCCTTAAAACTCAAGACTCTCATTCTTCATATGTTTCTGCCCGGAATCAAGCCAAATCTATTCTTCGACTTGCCAAACACTCTTTCATCAATAATAAATGCACTGAACTATCCAACTCTAGCTCTTCCCAAGCTTTCTGGCATCTAGCCAAAAACCTCTCCAACAATTTCTCTTCCTCGTCCTTCCCTCCCCTTTCCCACTCTGATGGCACAACCATCACTTCTTCCTCTGACAAAGCTAAACTCTTCGCTCAAACTTTTGCTAGAAACTCCACCTTGGATGATTCCGGTGCTATTCCTCCCTCTCCACCCTCCTCTCTCTTACTTATGCCTAATATCCTAATCTCTTCTAAAGATGTACTTTCTACCCTCTCTGGGCTTAACACTAATAAGGCGTACAGTCCGGACGGTGTTCCTCCTGTTGTTCTCAAAAACTGTGCTTCCGTGCTGACTCCCTGCCTAGGCAAACTCTTTCATCTCTGTCTATCCTCTAACGTCTTCCCTTCATGCTGGAAGTTTGCTCACATTCAACCTGTAAAGAAGGGTGACCGCTCTCAACCCTCCAACTATCGTCCAATTGCTCTCATCTCTTGTCTTTCTAAAGTTTTTGAAACTATTCTTGCTTCCAAATTTCTTAAGCATTTCTCTTCTCATAATCTGCTCTCAGATCGCCAGTATGGCTTCCCTAAGGGTTGCTCTACTGGTGATCTTCTTTCATATCTTACTAACTCTTGGTCATCCTCCTTTCGGGACTTCGGTGAGACTTTTTCTATTGCACTAGACATATCGAAAGCCTTCGATAGAGTCTGGCATAAATCTTTAATTTCTAAACTACCCTCCTTCGGTTTCTATCCCTCCATCTGTGCCTTTGTCTCTAATTTCCATTCCGGCCATTCCATAGCCGCAGTTGTGGACGGCCATTGTTCACTTCCTCACCCTATAAACTCCGGTGTTCCTCAGGGCTCTGTCCTATCTCCTATTCTCTTTCTAATTTTTATAAATGATCTCCTTAACTGTACCTTAATTCCCATCCATTCATACGCAGACGACTCAACCTTACACTACTCCATTAGTTTTTCAGAACGCCCCAGCCAGCAATCCCTCAACGACAAACGTAATGAAGCCATAGAACTCTTAAATTCTGATCTAAATACTATTTCCAATTGGGGCAGAGAAAACCTTGTTAACTTTAATGCTTCCAAAACCCAATTTCTCCATCTATCTACCCGTCAGGATCTCCCAGCGGACTATCCCTTATTCTTCAAATACAAAAATCAACCCTTCATCTTTTCTCAATATTCTTGGTGTCTCTTTTTCTTCTGCTCTCATTTGGAAGGACCATATTACCAGTCTTGCTAAGGCAGCCACCCAGAAGCTGGGTGTGCTCAACCGCCTTAGGGGGTTCTTTTCCCCTGCACAGCTTCTTGCTCTGTACAGGGGCATAGTGCGCCCTTGTATTGAGTATTGTTCACATGTGTGGGGAGGTTCCTCTCACACCGCACTCCTAGACAAAGTTGAAAGGAAGGCCTTTCGTATCATTAACTCCTGTCCACTCACCAACTCTCTGCAATCTCTCTCTCTCCACCGCAATGTTGCATCTCTCTCGCTATTCTATCGCTACTATAATAATCAGTGTTCCTCAGAGCTATCCCAGTGCATACCACCTCCTTTACGTAGGGCACGTGGTACCCGTCTTGCAACTCAATCCCACCCATACTCTGTGCAACTCTCCAACCCAACAGTGAAATGTTACTCTCAAGCTTTCTTCTACTCAACAGCTGAGCTCTGGAACTCTCTCCCAGAATCAGTCTTTCCCTCTTCCTATGACTTAAATTGCTTCAAACTCCGTGTGTCCAGGCATTTTAGCTCGAACGTCCCTTGATTTTGGCCCTGTCACTCTTTCAACTATGGGGGAGGCACTCGCTATAGGCAGTTATGCCTTTTGCCTCCCTCAATAACATAGAAAAAAAGAAAAAAAAATTACCTCACTGGGACGGTCTAGTTAAGGTCAGAGTTGCTACGGTGCCCTCCCCTCACACACCACCTCACTTACTGACTAGACATTACCTCACTGGAACGGTCTAGTTAAGGTCAGAGTTGCTACGGTGCCCTCCCCTCACACACCACCTCACTTACTGACTAGACATTACCTCACTGGGACGGTCTAGTTAAGGTCAGAGTTGCTACGGTGCCCTCCCCTCCCTCACCACCTCACTTACTGACTAGGCATTACCTCCTTGGAACGGCCTAGTTAAGGTCAGTGTTGCTACGGTGCCCCCCCACCCCCCCTCGAGAGTGCCCCCTGGACATTGGCCCCCCTTCCGGATTGCTGAAGGGCCACCTGTCTGTTGCCTGGCGTCCAGAACCGAGGACCCCTGCTCGAGCTATGGACGTAGGCCTGGACCTAGGACCCCTGCTCGAATTACGTAAACAGGCCTGGACCTAGGACCCCTGTTCGAATCACGTAACCAGGCCTAGATCGAGGACCCCTGCTCGAGGAGGTAACCAGCTGTGCAAGTTTGGCTACTACCCTCTACGCCGGCCAGACCAGCACTCTCGCCCCCCTGCCCTCCCAAATACTTAAGTGTTTCTGTGTCTTTCTCTGTTGGTTATTGTTCTGAGGTATTGATTATGTAAATATGTGAACCATGTTGTGCCCTGATTTACTTGTGATCTGTGCCCAAGATCCCGTACTTGCGTAATAAGTTTCATCCTTCTGAACCTGTGTTATTCAGTGTTAATCTTGCCTTAATTCCTTGACCCTTGTTCAAGACTTTATTTAATTTATAACTTACGCATACGTTACATATCAGTGTCATTAACATATATTCAGGCCCCCCACGCTCGCAGATTTACTGACTACGTATATGTTGATTTATTACTTGTGAGTTGAAGTCCCAATATATTCCGTGATCAATCCATTTATATAATCACTATTTACCTAGAACCTATGCCCAATTTTCCAACGATTGCTCAGTGTAATTCCTAAAAACTTCAGTAATCGCATATGAAATATATCTTATAGACGTGCTTTTATGTTCTTGTAAATCTTGATGTAGTGATATTTCGAATACCGTGTTTAGGAATTCTTTCCTCCGTGTTTCGTGTCATTTCCATCCACCATACACTAATTGTATCTGTGTATTTTATTCACCTCGCCCTGTTAACCCGTTCTGGTCCGAATCTGATACTGCCTGTTTTAAGTATCAATGAGTAGGACTTCGTCGCCTACGCCTATGTACTAATTGTGCCTGTACATTTTATTTACCTCGCCCTGTTAACTAGTCCAGACGCAAATCTGATATTGCGTTAAATATCAATGAGCTAAACTTCGTCATTAGCGCCAATTTAATTACTAAGTACGATCTACCGATCGATATCTGTTAGTCAACCAGTTCTCACTGTTTGAGATTAAAACTATAAGTATTCATTCAAGTCTGAGTCTTTTGGAACTCAGTTAGTATTTTGCTTATCTTCGTGTGTCATCTTAATTACGAACATTGGAGATTATATCTTGATCTAATTTATACCAACCAGTAGATCTATTTAAAACTACCCTTTCACTCTTGTTAAATTCACGTTATTACTTTGCTTTATCTAAGAAAAATATAGAAACACGAATTCCTAAGTTCGGTTCGTTATCGTAGCATATGTTCAAGTAATATAATTCCGTAATAAGATATAACTTCCTTGAGAGCGATTTTTATACTTCTCAATTATTATAATTAATAATCTCAGCCTTTTCCTGTAAAGTAAATTAACATCGCACTGCAGCTAGGTTCATAGTTGCATTAACTAGAAAAAGTATTAATAATAATAATAATAATAATAATAATAATAATAATTCTTTATTCCAGACACATAAGATAGATACAGTATAAATACAGTACGACCTAATGGTCCATATCACATACACTTCTCGTCAGAGCACAGATAATAATTATACACAAAGATATATTAATAAAGAAACAATAAAATAAAATATACAGTAGGCCTATTTACAGAATAGAGCACATATCACATTTTGTCACAATATAACACAGATAGGCTAACTAAGGCTATTGCTCAATGTTGGTTAACACCTATTGCACAGATCATTGCTCATAGTTCAATTAGACCTATATATTACATTACATACTATGTGTGCAGCAGCTTCTGCCAGTGAGATATAATACGGGATTCATAGATATGATCACTAGACCAAAGAGCTACAATCAGCGTGTTACTGGAGGATTGCAGTCGCTGCGAAAAGCTGTACACCAGTCTCCTGATGACAGCCCGACAGCACTGCACATCCAACAGTGTGCACACCATACTAGTGCTTTCATATTTAGAGAGACCAATGAACATCTTGAGTATATTATGATAGGATGTACACAGACCATTTATGGTGGCTCTCTTATACTTCCACCACAAATGGGCCGTGTACATAGAGGAACAATATGTCCGGAACAAAGTGACTTTAATTTCCCAATTAAACATGTGGAATTTTCTCAAGATGGTGTTACCACGTAAATATAGCTGTCTGCACTGACGGCCGATATCTGCATCATCTGAGCAATTGTTTGAGATAATATGTCCCAGGTATTTTATTTTGTTTACTTCTTGAATAATTTGATTATTGAGTGAGAAATTTGGCAGTTTACTTTTATACAGTAATTTTGATCTAAATATAAGAACAGCATTTTTCAGTGGGTTGAATTTAACACAATGTTTACTACCAAAAGATTCACATATATCAAGAAGTTTGCTCAGACCCGCAGAAGACGGTGCAATAATGATATTATTTATCATCTCAGTTCACTTGGTGACCTTCCCAGTGACCTGACCAGAGGGCAAGCTCACGCGGTCAGTTTTAAAAGGGTCAGCTGAGCCCCACGCGTGACTCACCTTGTCTCTTGTGACAGTATCTTTATAACCTCAACTCTTATCATAGTCACCCTAGGATCATTATCTAGGGTATTGAAGTCACTTTGAAAACGGAAGATATTCGCCTCTCATTTATTATTGCATTGAAGGTTAAAATTGATTCTTGTACATTATGTCTCTATGTATGTTTTCCACATGATCCGATTTAATGCTAAACTCTCACTATTGAGTTATTCTGGTATCAGTAACATTGTTCTGAAGTAAGGACTATATATATTTGTTACTATTGTGGGATCCTCCCTTATGATCCTGACCATTACCATAATCTTATGCTTATTAAATAAAACCTTCGTATATGTTCTTCCTGGTGTTGTTATTGAGTATTATATTGAACCTTTGAATACCATTTTTATTGTATCTAGAACCTACTCGATACGTCCCTGTCAAGTCTATTTAAGTCCATCAAACCAGAACTGGATTGTTTTACGGACTGTATCACGGAAAATAAGCAATCAATACCCGGCACAACACTGGTAGCCAGCGGTGTCTTGATACGGCGTACCAGTACGGATATTCTAGCAATTTAAAAAAAAAATATTGGTATTCAATTGACAATATTTACTCTCATCATGGCAGCAGCACTCAGGTTCGACATCCCGGTCTTTAAAACCGAGGAGCATGACATCTATACTTACCTGGAAATAGTCAAACCTATCCTAGACATGATGTTTAGGGAAGATGACGCTTCCAAGATACACACCATTGTCCTTAAACTAGGAAAATATGCATCAAAGGTATCAGGATACGTGCGTGATATTATGCCAGGGTTGACATGGGCCCAATTTGAAGTTTATGTCAGATCAGCTATTAACCCCATATTAGGTCAGACAATTGCAGACAAAAAGTTTCATGCAGTCACATATACTGGCGATTTAGATGGGACCATCGACAAGCTGCAACAACTGGCAATGAACGCTTTCCATGAAGAAACAAACGCACAGAGAAGAAAACTAGTGTTCAAAGCTCTAGTCAGGATCCTCCCTGACCCGGTGGCCAGACATTTCTCCATCATAGACCCTACTAACTATGATGCAGACCTGCTCACAATTAAGAGGATCATGGAAATGCATAACCCGCAAGAACCAAGTCAACCCAGCACCACCAACAAGATAGCAGCAGTGATTAGCAAAGTCACTACTCACCCTACTCCTGGCCCTCTCATTAATAGAGGCCCCGCAGTCCCCAAACCCTCAGACAGAATTGAAGAATGGGCACGGATTAGCCCTGCTGACTGGAAGCCGTGCAACTCTACCTGCTTGCTTTGGTCAATAAAGAGGTCCTTTGGGAAACTCACAAGGAAAAGGAACAGAGCTCCAAGTTGGTGGGCCCAAATACCGTGGGTCAAGCCACGACCAGTGTCCGCTATCACAGAAAATAGCATGGCGGGCATAGAAGAAGAAGACATGGAAGACGCTCAGAGATTTCAATGCATCAGCCGGAGCCGAAACTGAAACTGCGGCTCTTAATTGATACGGGGGCTTCCCGTTCCTGTCTTTTTCTTCCATTTGTCCAGAAACATAGCAAAAGTTTCGGAGGCCTTATGCCCTCCCACATAATCTTAATCAGTGCCAACGAACAGGTTATTCCCAACCTGGGTCAAACTCATCCGTTGCACGTCCAACCCTCCCTTCCCCATCCAGGGGTGAAACACTCATTTGTAGTGTACCCCAGTGAAGCCAAATATGACGGCTACCTAGGGCTAGATTTACTAGCAGCCCTTCACGCCTCCATAGATTGTTGGCGCAGGACTTTGTCATACGACTATCAGTCCGAGAAAAAACACAAACAACAACAAAAAACCCGCCCTAACGTCAAACACCCTAAATCCCTTCCCAACCACCCTACCTATGACGTCACTGCCCCTCCAGCCCTAGCCAATCACATCACAACCTTACCTAACTCTGAATCCTCCCCATTCCCCAAATGCCCCTCCCAACCTAACCCTTGCTTAAATGACCCTCCCCAACCCACACCCCATCCTGAACCTCATTCCTGCCCTACCCAGATCCTGTCTCCTGCCATAATCTCTATATCAACAACCATTCCACCTCATCATGAACAATGGGTCCCCTTGGTATCCAGATTCCAAGGGCCTGCCCTTTTGACCCCCCACCTCCGAAGCCCTTTCAATGGGGCCTGCCTAACCGCTCCCACTTTGCTACCTCAACACATAAATTGCATTAAGATTGCAAACATATCAGAACAACCTATCCAGCTACCCAGGGGTTTAGAAATTGGAGAACTAGAAATGTACTCCGAAGAACTAACCCCACCTGTTGACCCTTCTTCCCCCTTTTCCAACCCTCTTCCTGACATACCCTCTACTCAGGGGCGTCATTGGGGGGGGGATGGGGGGGGCGCTTCCCCCCCCCCAAGACTCAGCTGCCCCCCCCCCCCCCCCCCCAAGGTCTGGCTTGCCCCCCCCCCCCCATCCCCGGGTAAAGAATTGTCTGCCAAAACATTTCCTCCTGCCAATGAGAGATTTTTTTCTGTTTTAAAACTAGTAAAAAACTACCTGAGAACAACCACTGGGGATGATCGCCTTTGTAGCTTAATGTTAATGGCCACTGAAAAGAGAATGGTGAAGTCATTTGATATGGAGGATCTGGTGGATGATTTTGCTCATCTGAAGCATCGTCGCTACCCTTTACTGTAAATACAGTTAGTTACAAGACAAGACATTAGATTGGATATTGGTGTGTCAAATATGTTTACTTATTGCATTATCATAATTTGAATGTATATCTATAAAGGAATTTCAGTAATCAGATTTTTAGTGTAGTAGCTGATGGAATTATAATTTGTTTAATAAGGCAAGAGTTATTATATTCTTAGTATCTATATTGGTAAAAACCTATTTGTTTTGTTTGATTTTGTTTCAGCTTTCTGGAAGAAAAAAACACAATACAGTAATTACCTACTGTGATAATATCTAGTTATCATGCATTTAAGGCCAGGAACGCAGGGCTTTGATTCGATGTACGTAGTGATAGGACTGATGGTATTGGCAATACCCCAAATCACCCCAAAACCACGTCCACTGGACCATTGCATGGGAGAGGGTGGGGATTGAGAACTATTGGTGCATATGAAATACAATATGAATGTAGATAAAATCAGAAGAGACTAGAGTATAATGTAAATCTGTTATCTTTATTATGAACAAAATGGTCAAGAAATAAATCTTTTACATTAATGTATAACCATATTATGAAATTAACAAAACATAAAATTAATGAATCTTTTGTTTTCTTGACATCCACTTTTGGGACAAATGAAAAATATTTATTTGGTTACGTTTGGTTAGGTGAGTTATATCTGGTTTAGTAACTAAGCTCAAAATAGGCATATTTAACGTAACACAATATACTTAGCTTTACCTATTATATATATTGCTTTATTTTCCTCAATATAGCTTGGCATATAGCTTCAAAATGCTCCTAGCAATGCACACATTTCGAAAATTTTCTAGGGGGGGCTTACAGCCCCCCCCCCCCACCCCCCCCCCACCCCCCCCCCCCCCCCACCCCCCCGAACCCCCAAGCTGCTTAGGATCGCTTCGCCCGCCACCCCCCCCCCCCCCCTCATTGTAATTGGGTATGGCCTCATAAACAGCCTTTGCCCCCCCCCCAAAAAAAAACTGAAATGACGCCACTGCCTCTACTCTAACGCCCCACCAACAAACAGACCTCAAAACCTCCTTCTTTCCTTTCAAGATATTTTCGCCACTTCCAACCGAGATATGGGTAACACCCAAGTCTTACATCACCCCATTCAGACCGTGGGCCACCCAATCAAGCAACCTATCAGGAGGAAAAACCCCATCCAATGACTAGAAGAAGAAAAACAAGTTCAAGACATGCTCACAACAGGAATAGTAAAACCCTCCCATAGCCCTTGGTCTTCACCAGTGGTGCTCGTCAGAAAGAAAGACGGATCCACCAGATTCTGTGTCGACTACCGCCAGCTCAATGATGTCACCATTAAAGATGCCACTCCCCTTCCCAGGATCGACGACTCTCTCGACTCTCTACTAGGAGCCAAATGGTGTTCCACCCTAGACCTGCAAGCTGGTTATTGGCAAGTACCTGTCCAAACCGAAGATCAACAAAAAACAGCACTCTCCACTAGCCAAGGAAAACTTTATGAGTTCACTGTACTTCCGTTTGGGCTCTGCAACGGACCAGCCACCTTTTCCAGATTAATGGAGTCAGTGCTACAAGGTTTAACTTGGGAGACATGTTTGGCGTACCTCGACGACATCATCGTGTTCGGCACTACCTGGGCAGAACACCTCCAACGCCTCAAACAAGTATTCCAGAGGATCAGAGAGGCCAACCTCAAACTTAAACCCTCCAAGTGCACCCTGGCCCAAAAACAAGTCAACTTTTTGGGTCACGTAGTGTCAGAAGACGGTATTGCCCCAGATCCAGCCAAGTTAGAAGCCATCAGTAAGATTTCCCCCCCCCACCAACGTAAAAGGCGTACATGCTTTCCTCGGCCTGGCCTCTTACTATAGAAGATTCGTTAAGAACTTTGCCACCTTGCTAAACCTCTGCACGACCTCACCAAGAAAGAAGAACCTTTTCGATGGACAGAAGCTAGACTGCAAGCTTTTCAGACTCTCAAAACCAAATTAGTTGCCTCCCCCGTTGTATCCTTCCCTGACTATACTCAGCCTTTCCGACTCTACACTGACGTATCCCAATTCGGAATAGGCGCAGTTTTAGGCCAAACCCGGGATGGGAAAGAGCACATAATTGCTTGTGCAAGCCGTACCCTAAACCCTGCAGAAGTCAATTACCCAGCCACCAAGAGAGAATGTTTAGGCATAATTTGGGCCTTACAACATTTTAAAGCATACCTAGCAGGCGTAAAAGTAACAGTCATAACAGATCATCATGCATTGCAATGGCTAAGAAAATCAGACACTAAGAATGCCTTAATTGTTCGTTGGAGGGAGTCCCTGGAAGAGTTTGACATAGATATAGTCTATCGACCAGGGAAATTGCATACAAATGCGGATGCTCTCTCTCGCCTCCCCCTGCAACATCAACATGCCACAGAAGAAGAAGACCCCCCACACACTATCCGCGCCATTCACCATCTAGGACAAGTAGAAGAAAGCCAACAAGAATTATTAAACAACTATCAACGACAACAAAAGCCCGACTGGATCCTGAGAAAACTGTTTAACCAACTATCCAGGCGTGGGGATAACTTATTCACTCTAGAAGGGAAAATTTTGATCACCCCCCAAAACGCATTTCCAACTATGCAATCAATACACATGGATAATGGTATCCATTTAGCTCAAAAATGTCTCATCGCCACCTTCCAACAAGTGTACTGGACACCATCTCCTTACCTAACCGCCAAAAAGATAACAGAAGCCTGTAGAGCATGTGCCCTAGGAAAAGACAGAACCAGGACACCTGGCCCCACAGGAAAACTTGTTGCATCCAAACCATGGCAACTCCTTGCAGTCGACGTTATGGGACCCCTCGAAAACAGCCATGGACACAAATATATCATCATCTTCGTTGACACCTACTCCAAGTATGTAATAGCATGCCCAGCCAAAGAACACTCTGCTTTGGCAGTGGCAGAAGCACTAATCCAACATGTGTTACCCTACTTCGGATTGCCTGAAGCAATTCACTCCGACAACGCCCCAGAATTTACCAGTCATGTGTGGTCACAACTATCACTGATATGTGGCTTCAAAATCAGTCACTCTTCTCCCTACTGGTCCCAGGGGAACTCCATCTGTGAAAGGAGCCATAGAACCATTGCCAATCAGATCAGAACCCGCCTGCAACAAATGGACTCCAAAGACTGGTCCAGCCAAGTAAGGATTGTGCAATGGGGCATCAACACCTGCCCAAGAGAAGATGGAATTACCCCCCACGAACAAGTGATGGGAGTAACCCCCCTCCTCCTCCCAATACGTCATCTCGCTGCACCGTATGAACCATCCTCTAATTTCGACCAAAATCTACTACACCTCAAGAACAGACTTCGCCAAATAAAATATGTGCAAGATCTTCAACCTGATGAGACCCCTAGAGCCAGCCCACATTACATTGGCGACCTCGTCATGATTGCACAACTGCCAGTCCCCTCCAACATGAAACCTAGATTCAAAGGTCCATTTGAAATCTTATCTGTGCCCAACTGCTATCAAATTACCATTAATTATTTTGGGGAACCACGCACGTTTCGTAACAGACATGTACGTAGATTTCAACCAATCAATGACAATGATGTAATGCTCGCTAATCCAGATCAACATGACAGGTTACCAAATGACAATAATCCCAACTTAGGATCCACAGAGTCCACCCTTCCTGAGCTTCTTCCTCCTTCTTCTCCCTCTTGTCACCTCAAACATCCTTCTAACCTAAACAGGTTACATAAGCCTAACCCACCTACCACTAGCCCCTTACAACATACGCCAGTTCCTACACCTGCTCCCCCTATTCCTACCCGCACTGTCTCTGCCCCTCCAATACTCTCTACTAAAACCACTATCCCTACTCCCACTGCACCTTCCCACACCACAACTGCCCAGCCTCCACCTTCTATAACGCTACCTTCATTCTCTCAATCATCAGGTACTCAACCAACCACTCCTATCACCATCAATCTGCCTTCAACTTCTCGACCCCAAGTTAGTCCTTCCCCCCCTAACAAAACACCTAACCCCCCACCCCTCACCTCCAAGCTACTCCTCCCCCCCCCCCCCTTTTCTATCTTCTCAGATTACTTTACCTACCCCTCTTACCCCTGTTATAATTAACCAACTTATGCCTCCAAACTAAAAACTACTTCACCCCTCATCAACACTAGCCCTCAATCCTCTCCTTTGATCAGACCGACCCCACACAAACTAAATCGGCCCCCTCTATCTCACAGCTCAGCTTCTTCCCCCTCCCCTCAGCCTAGTGTACCTCAACCTACCCTAACAGCCCCTAAATCCTGTTTGTACGAGATCTGGCCGATGTGTGACACCACCTCAACGATGGGCCCCCACCTTCAAACCCACATACAAGAAAGCCACCTGACCAGCCCAGCCCTCCAAAGTTAGTGCAACTAAATCCAGCCACCAACACCCAAACGACAAGGCCGTCACTACAACTTCAACCTCCACCAGGGCCAGACCATCTACCAGTCCTCCTGCAGCCACAGCACCACAACCCTCAACCCCTTCCCCACAAATCCAAGAGGCCACCATGAAAGTGATAAATGTGGTTTCCCTACAAGGCTATACACCAGTCCCCATCACCACTACAAATAGCCTGCTACAGCTAGCCAAGGACGCCAAGGAAGACTGGCAAGTAGAAGTCACACTCGACCCCAACCAACCTACTGATGCCCCCTCCGCGGCATGGTCCCTCATCCTAGGCTATGCCCCAACCATCACCACATCACCGACATCCAAGACCTACCTAATTAGATCGCGAGGTCGAGATTTTTTTTATAACGAAGGTGGTGAGATGACGGGCCCCCAACCAACGATACACAGAGTGGCCAGCATAACCACTCAGGCAACCTCAAAACCCCAGGACAGACAACGAGGACGTTTACCTGAGTCCCCCCTACGAGTCTGCCGGAATCTACCTGAGTTGACCATGCCCAGCCGCCCATTCCACAGTTCTCTTTCACACCCCCAGCCATATAAGAAAACGAAGGACTCTCTCAGCCAGTCACAAGCCAACATACTCAGCCAACCACAACCGCCCTGGGACCACCAATTAGAACCCTCCTTTTACGTAGCCTCCACCAGAAGTGACGCTCCCTGTATTGTTCCGCCAGATTTGGAATATGATGAGCACTGCCTTATGCAATCTACTCACCAGCACCCCGGATATTGCGGGAATAGATGGACCTGATGACGCCTGACTACTCCAGGCCCCCGAGGATACAACTACAATCCCCTATGAGTATGTCTGAGTATAATTGGAAGACCTGCAAGACAGCTGCTCCAATTTTAGCTTTAAGTGTTTTCTATTTTTCATAGGTGCCCTGAACCTTCCAGCTGCCCCATATAATATTGTAATATTACCTTGGAACCAGGCTCATATGATAATACCTGAGTTTCAAGGCTAGGATGTATATGTACCTCACAACAACCATTTTTCCTCTTTCCTCTATACCCCTTTTCCCTCGAGTTCATTGACCCCTGAAGTAAGAAAATATTTGCATAGGACCTCAGAAAAACCTGAGGAAAGTACACACCACCTCACTTACTGACTAAACATTACCTCACTGGGACGGTCTAGTTAAGGTCAGAGTTGCTACGGTGCCATCCCCTCACACACCACCTCACTTACTGACTAGACATTACCTCACTGGGACGGTCTAGTTAAGGTCAGAGTTGCTACGGTGCCCTCCCCTCACACACCACCTCACTTACTGACTAGACATTACCTCACTGGGACGGTCTAGTTAAGGTCAGAGTTGCTACGGTGCCCTCCCCTCCCTCACCACCTCACTTACTGACTAGGCATTACCTCCTTGGGACGGCCTAGTTAAGATCAGTGTTGCTACGGTGCCCCTGTAAGGGGTCTAAATTGACTAGGCTTGATTTTGGCAATATTTACACCAAGACTTTTACTGTTCACTCACTTTAAGCCCAATAATGACCCAGTCAGTGTTGAGATTAGGTGAAATGTTCGGTATTATGTTATTATCTTGATTAAGATATCAGTTGACATATATTAAATTGTAATGACTAAAAAAAGAAATAATTAAAAAGGCCCAATGGTGTCTCATAGGTACGAGGGTCATTATTCTAACTTTACATATTAAATATAATTGTTTGGTATTGTTATATTAAGTCTAGAAAAGGGGTGTCACAATCGGAGCAATGTTGTTTTGGAATTAGAATGAAATTTATTTGTTTTGGCCATTTAATCACTTCCAGGTGAATAAAGTTAATTGCAAAGCATAACTTTGACTTTGTGAATCTAGTATAATGCTGATATTTGGCCTAATAATTGCTTGTACCTAATCTCTAGTGTGATACCCTGATTCTGAGGCCTTAGCGACAAGTGCCCACCTCAAGGGGGTTTGACAGGTCGAAATTTATGAGTCCTACCTCCAACTTAAAAACTATAGTCTTACCTAGGATATCGTAAGTAATAGTTAACATATGTTTGTGCCTGAAATTTATTTACATCATATAAAAGTAATTCAATTATCCTTTGAAAGTTTTATTAGACTCTAAGTAAGTTGAGGAGCTCATTTAACTCCTTGCGACATATATGACGCGATCGCGTCATATGGAACTTATAACCAAAAACTCATATGACGCGATCGCGTCATATGGACTTATCTCCATGCCTCTCCAATAAGTTTATGACGCGATTTTGCGTCATATGAGCTCAGTAAGTCCGATAAGTTAGCTTACGATAAAACCGTTGGTGGCAACCTCAGCCTCCTCCGATAATTCTAACGGCCGCAGTGTTGTTGTGAGTGTAGTGCGAGGCAGTGGCAATGATCCCAGGGCTCCTGCCTCCTTCGGACTTATTGTTGGAACATAATATGTCTGAAGGAGTTAATCAAGGTATGGTTATTGTTGTGACAAAGGACGCTGACCCCGAGTCCTACAGAGCCTAGAGCCGTGGGTGCCAGCGTCATTCCCTCCCAGTCGCCAGCCTCGCGCGGACTAAGGGGAAATATTTGGCTTAACTCTGTATATATTTCCTTTTGTGTTGTGTTTAGATAAAACCTTCTGTTGAAGGTGAGTTGAAATGAATTGTGAAGTATTTAAGATAAGTTTTAAGACCATTTTTAAGCCCAGTTTCTTATATGTAACTACGAAATTATACGACATCCTTTGTCTTGGTCGAAGGTGAAATTATTCACTCCGTCTGATAATTAATCATTTAGATTTCAAATTCCATATTATTTGTCCTGCCTACCTTATTAATTATTTATAAGATAATAATGTTAATTGTATTATGTTAGTGTAGTATTATCACAGCAATGATATCCCGTATGCCACACGACAGAGTAAGATGGCGGGAGGGATGAAGGGTGCGGGCGTAGCCCTCTCTCTATGTATCATCCTTCTCAACATCCAGAGGGGATGTGCTGATATACAGGTGCAGAGGGGACCGGTAGTGTACCAGGTCAACACTAAACAAGTATTGAGGGACCTCGTCACACAGAAATCACACACGAGTGAAATTTCTGTCACCATTCCTGCCTGGTCTATTTCATATATCGGGAAGACGCCGCGGCTTGGCAAGTACTCTGGCACAACCTCGCTACAACACCTATTGTGCTACACTCTAATTAGCTGCGGAGATGTAGAGACCAACCCCGGCCCTAGTTCAACGTTGAAGAAACCTCACCAGCAAACAAGTAAGGCAGACACCGACATTTCAACAGTCCCTAGCAGTAAAATTCGTTATAACAAACTGGGCCAGCAGGCACCCAAGTCTCCCGTCACGCTCCAACTCACAACCAAGACCGCAGGGCAACCGCCAGCACAGTGCCAACATTCTACCTACTCAACATTACCCTCAACTGTATCATCACTACCACAGATATCGGTGACCCAAGTAACACAACATGCAACCAGAACACCCAAACAAGCACGAAGCTCTGGCAAACACATCGACAATGAAGTAACAGCAACGAACAAGAAAGACAAAAAGAGAAACCACCCACCCCCCACAACACGACGCCGCTGTACAACAAATCAACCAAACCTACTACAACACAACCCAACACTATCGGCGACCCAGGTAGCTCAACATGCAACCAGAACAGCTAAAAAAGAAGGGATCAGTCGCAACAACATCAACAATAAAGCAGCAACAACGGCCAAGAACAAGGACATCAAACAACAAATACAGGTAGGGGTGGGAGGGGGGCAAGGGGGAGCCACAACCTGTCCTCATCTCACGCGCTCACACACCATCAGACGCTCACGGCGCACAGCTGATCACCACACCGCCAGACATACGATGAACAGTAACAGGAAAATATGTATAGTGTGCGATATTGGATTCAACAAAAGGAGTACAACGTCACAATGTAGTAGTTGTAATGAAACAGTACACGATCGATGTACTTACGTTACTAGCAGAAAAGAAGTGGAATGCGATAAATGTAGGGAAGTAGCTATTAAAGGTCCTAAAATAATTTGTGAAATATGTGAATCACTCATAACAAGAAAACAAAGGATCATAAACTGTGTTAAGTGCAAAACTGTAGCTCACATGAAGTGCATCTCTAAGAAGACTAACAGTGAAGAACGGGAATTCCTATGCAACATATGTGCCTTGCATTCATTACCGAATATTAATGTAAATGAACCAATTAGTATTAACAACTCAGAATCCAGCCAGGACACATTCAAAATCAAAGATGAATACAGAGTGTTCACCAACAAAGGGCTCCATCTTATCCACATTAACGCCAGATCAATGTACCATAAATTGTCAGAATTAAACTTGTTAGCTAACAAGGCCAAAGCTTCAATAATTGCAATCACAGAAACCTGGCTGGATTCAAGTATAAACGATGGTGAAATAAACATTCAAGGTTTCAATATGGTTAGGAATGATCGCAATAGGCATGGGGGAGGAGTATGTCTGTATGTAAAAAACAACCTCACACACACAACTAGGACCGACCTCCATGTAGAAAATCACGAAGCTCTGTGGATCGATCTACACCTGCCGAGGACAAGACTTATCACAATTGGGGTATGCTATAGGCCACCAGACGACACACAATTCTTGACCAAATTTGAACGAACGTTGTCATCGCTAGACCCTCGGAATGAATCCATCATACTAGGGGATTTTAACCTGTGTTACAAACAACGAAATGATAGGCTTGTACGAGAATATAGGCATATACTGACACTGCACAATCACAAACAACTCATCACAACCCCCACACGTATCTCTGAGAACACTGCCACAATAATAGACCACATAAACTGTAACAGAGAGGACAAAATATCCCAATCAGGGGTTATACAGACTGGGATAAGTGATCACTTCGTCACATATTGCACACGAAAAACCACAAAAATTACCCTAGAGAATCACAAGGTTATCAAAACAAGGTCACTCAGAAACTACAATAAAGAAACATTTCTGGACATTTTATGGAATACAGACTGGTCTCCAGTGTTTGGAAGTACAAACGTTAATGACGCATGGGTTGGCTTCAGAACCATCATCACAAACATTTTAGACGAAATAGCTCCTCTGAAAGACATACGAATTAAAGCAAGGTCAGACCCATGGATCAACAATGACATACTACACCATCTGGAACACAGAGACAATCTGTTAAAAAGGCTAGAGAAACATAGACAGGATCAAGGTCTGAAACATGAGTTCAACAGGGCCAGGAATAAACTAAGTAGGAAAATAAAATCAGCGAAAACTAATTATTTTCACAATAAGGCAGAGGAATATCAGAATAAATTCGTCTAACACTAATATTGCTCTCACCATTAATGATCAGATTTGCCACGATAAACGACAAATTTCAACCTACTTCAACTCCTTCTTCACCTCCATAGCAAACACACTTGCACAGAACCTACCTCAACCTCTCAATAAATACACGACAACAACGGCCACCTTTCGAAATTTCTACAGAGATAAAGACATACACCCAAACACATTTGGATTGCAAAATGTTACACCAAAATACACTTTTGATGAGCTGTCTAACCTAAATGTACATAAAAGCACAGGACCAGACAAGATTCCTGCCAAATGTCTACGAGATGGAGCCATTGGTATAGCAGGCCCCTTAATCCACATCATCAACTTGTCAATTAACACCAACACTGTACCTGCTGAACTGAAGGAAGCTATTGTAACCCCTCTATTCAAGAAAGGAAATAAACTAGAAGGTGGTAACTACAGACCAGTTAGCATATTATGTATTGTATCTAAAATCCTTGAAAGAGCGGTATACACCCAAATTGAACACTACCTCAAACAAAATGATCTATTCTATAAGTTTCAATCAGGTTTCAGATGCATGTACTCGACAGACTCCTGTCTCATCCACTTAACGGATCACATTCGTAAAGAAATGTCTAAAGGTAACTACACCGGTATGGTTCTTCTTGATCTACAAAAAGCGTTTGACACAGTAGACCATGATATCCTATGTAATAAACTACAAGCAATGGGCATAGGGTCTGTGAACTGGTTTAAATCTTATCTTAGTGGTAGAACCCAAAGAGTCAAAATTGACGATAATATATCTGATCCTATGCCAATTAACTGTGGGGTCCCACAGGGAAGCATCCTTGGTCCCTTACTCTTTCTCTGTTATGTGAACGAGATGGAACTGAGCGTCTCATGTAAATTATTACTGTATGCAGACGACAGCGTGCTCCTAGTTTCAGGAAAAGACCCAATAAGTATTGCCGCTTCACTTTCCAAAGAACTAGAATCATGTAGTGAATGGCTAGTGGACAATAGACTATCTCTTCACCTGGGCAAGACGGAAGCCATCTGATGTGGAACAAAACACATTGTGGGCTTCTCGGTCAACTGTAATGATATTCCTATAACAACAGTGTCACAAGTTAAATATCTCGGACTAAAACTGGACGCGAGTTTGTCAGGTGAAACAATTTTGGAATCTATCCTGAGTAAGTGTAGAGCACGTATAAAATACCTGTATAGACAGGTGGGATGCTTGCCTGCGGCGACCAAAAAAGACCCTCTGCCAAGCGCTTGTTCAATGTAATTTTGACTATTCTGTGTCATCCTGGTACTCTGCATCATCTAAATCAGCGCAGCACAAACTTCAGGTCACTCAAAATAAAATGGTTAGGTTCATGCTGAACCTAGGACCCAGATCACATGTTGGCCAGGAACAACTTCAGTCACTAGGTATGCTCAATGTCTCTGACAGGGCCAAACAAATCAGGCTCACTAATGCCTTCAACATTTTCTATGACAGAGCTCCAGAGTACCTAAAGAATTATTTTGTTAAAGCAAATGAGAGGAGTGGACATAATACAAGAAACAGGATGTTTATTTTTAAGGTCCCGAGAATCCAAGGACAGGGTAAGCAAACATTCTTCTTCACCGCCATCAAAGACTGGAACGACCTACCCCAGTCAGTCCGTGAAAAGAGAACACTGTATTCCTTCAGACGTAGCCTGAAGGAACACCTGAACCGGACAGCTGCGAGAAGGGAGCACCAAGCTTATGTCTACTACTAAATGCGACATAAGAGATAGACAAACCAAACTGAAATTATTACTGATTACGGATTACTGATATTTACTATAGGATGTAAGGTATCTTAAAATAACCCCCTAGAAATACTTTCTCTAGAGTATCTATTTCTTTATCCTCCCCATTTTCCCCAGCTAACCTAATCCCACAAGGACCCCAATGGAAATACGCCTAACGGCCTTATTGGGCTATCCTTAGTTGGAATTATGCAAGGCTGGTACATGTCATATTTGTAACAAACTATGTGGTACCAACTCTGTAAATTGCTAACTGAATAAATATTATTATTATTATTATTATTATTATTATTATTATGTAACCAACATTCCTTTGTGAGTAGGGTGTAATTATAAGCCTACACTCCGTTTTCTATTTGGACCATTTTTCTTTATATATTTTTGAGGGTCAACTAAGTAAACTTTATCTGACCCAACAATTTATACAACCGCTATTTTGTTGTCTCTTAATTGATACATTTGACCACTTTTGTAATGTTAATATGAATTAAGATATAGAATTTTGTCAGTTTTATTAATGGTAATGTTAATACCAGGTCCCAGGTCAGGAGCGAAGTCCAGGGAGAAGTACCAGGTGCAGAGTCCTGTGTCCACCCCAGTGGACATGACCTAGTGGCTGTACTGAGACAGGATGCTGTTGGTGTTATTGAGCCTTGAGCTAACCTTCACCCCATTGTGAGCTGTTGTACGCCTTATGAACCTAGTGACCGAGTGTGTGTTTACTAGGGTAATGGCTTTGGGGTCACCGGTTGAAGGGTTTTAGTTAACTTTGATGTGGTGATAAGAAGTAGTTCATTGCGCCAATAATACCGATATATTCCGTGGTTGCCTAAAGTAATAATCGTATTGATTTGTGTATCACAGTGAAAAGTGTATTTCTCTTTACAGTGTTTTAATATAGTTAAGAATACCAAACGGTATATTGTGTTTTTATTTATCCTGTGTCATTTAGACCATTTGCATTCATTCACCTGTATTTCCTTGCATGCAACGGCCATTAAGCTACCAGAGTAATAAGTTGGATCAATCATCAAGTAAGGAAGAAACACAATAATGGACTAAGGGGAAATAATAAATAAGGAGGGGGTAACAGCAAAGTTACAGGAACATTACAAAAGAAAAGAAAAGTAAAGACTACGAAAACCCCCTCTTACACCACCCCCCACCCCCCCTCGAGAGTGCCCCCTGGACGTTGGCCCCCCTTCCGGATTGCTGAAGGGCCACCTGTCTGTTGCCTGGCGCCCTGAACCGAGGACCCCTGCTCGAGCTATGGACGTAGGCCTGGACCTAGGACCCCTGCTCGAATTACGTAAACAGGCCTGGACCTAGGACCCCTGTTCGAATTACGTAACCAGGCCTAGATCGAGGACCCCTGCTCGAGGAGGTAACCAGCTGTGCAAGATTGGATACTACCCTCTACACCAGACCAGCACTCTCGCCCCCCTGCCCTCCCAAATACTTAAGTGTTTCTGTGTCTTTCTCTGTTGGTTATTGTTGTGAGGTATTGATTATGTAAATATGTGAACCGTGTTGTGCCCTGATTTACTTGTGATCTGTGCCCAAGATCCCGTACTTGCGTAATAAGTTTCATCCTTCTGAACCTGTGTTATTCAGTGTTAATCTTGCCTTAATTCCTTGACCCTTGTTCAAGACTTTATTTAATTTATAACTTACGCATACGTTACATATCAGTGTCATTAACATATATTCAGGCCCCCCACGCTCGCAGATTTACTGACTACGTGTATGTTGATTTATTACTTTTGAGTTGAAGTCCCAATATATTCCGTGATCAATCCATTTATATAATCACTATTTACCTAGAACCCATGCCCAATTTTCCAATGATTGCTCAGTGTAATTCCTAAAAACTATTCAGTAATCGCATATGAAATATATCTTATAGACGTGCTTTTATGTTCTTGTAAATCTTGATGTTGTGATATTTCGAATACCGTGTTTAGGAATTCTTTCCTCCGTGTTTCGTGTCATTTCCATCCACCATACACTAATTGTATCTGTGTATTTTATTCACCTCGCCCTGTTAACCCGTTCAGGCCCGAATCTGATACTGCCTGTTTTAAGTATCAATGAGTAGGATTTCGTCGCCTACGCCTATGTACTAATTGTGCCTGTACATTTTATTTACCTCGCCCTGTTAACTAGTCCAGACGCGAATCTGATATTGCGTTAAATATCAATGAGCTAAACTTCGTCATTAGCGCCAATTTAATTACTAAGTACGATCTACCGATCGATATCTGTTAGTCAACCAGTTCTCACTGTTTGAGATTAAAACTATAAGTATTCATTCAAGTCTGAGTCTTTTGGAACTCAGTTAGTATTTTGCTTATCTTCGTGTGTCATCTTAATTACGAACATTGGAGATTATATCTTGATCTAATTTATACCAACCAGTAGATCTATTTAAAACTACCCTTTCACTCTTGTTAAATTCATGTTATTACTTTGCTTTATCTAAGAAAAATATAGAAACACGAATTCCTAAGTTCGGTTCGTTATCGTAGCATATGTTCAAGTAATATAATTCTGTAATAAGATATCACTTCCTTGAGCGATTTTGATACTTCTCAATTATTATAATTAATAATCTCAGCCTTTTCCTGTAAAGTAAATTAACATCGCACTGCAACTAGGTTCATAGTTGCATTAACTAGAAAAAGTATTATTTATTATCTCAGTTCACTTGGTGACCTTCCCAGTGACCTGACCAGAGGGCAAGCTCACACGGTCAGTTTTAAAAGGGTCAGCTGAGCCCCACGGTGACTCACCTTGTCTCTTGTGACAGTATCTTTATAACCTCAACTCTTATCATAGTCACCCTAGGATCATTATCTAGGGTATTGAAGTCACTTTGAAAACGGAAGATATTCGCCTCTCATTTATTTTTGCATTGAAGGTTAAAATTGATTCTTGTACATTATGTCTCTATGTATGTTTTCCACATGATCTGATTTAATGCTAGACTCTCACTATTGAGTTATTCTGGTATCAGTAACATTGTTCTGAAGTAAGGACTATATATATTTGTTACTATTGTGGGATCCTCCCTTATGATCCTGACCATTACCATAATTTTATGCTTATTAAATAAAACCTTTGTATATGTTCTTCCTGGTGTTGTTATTGAGTATTATATTGAACCTTTGAATACCAATTTGATTGTATCTAGAACCTACTCGATACGTCCCTGTCAAGTCTATTTAAGTCCATCAAACCAGAACTGGATTGTTTTACGGACTGTATCACGGGAAATAAGCAATCAATACCCGGCACAACAACCCTCTTATAACGGTTAGTGACAGTCAAGAAGAGCAATACCTAAACTCTTCTTGCGTTAGTCCGATATTGAGTTAATCCGTCATCACTGAGACACAATATTTAAAACCCTACTTTAAGAGTACCTTAACAGAACTTCATCACTGGTTAATATAAAGGTCAGGATAGTCGAGTATATTTGATAAAGCTATAGGCTTAAATACTCGCGTTAGTCCGATATGGTGCCCAACTGTTTCATTACAAGTTACGGAGCCATATTCAAGACCCCACTCCCATTAACCCAACTGTAACTTACCTTCACACGACCGGCCAACCTGGACGGCCCATGGAGCATCAGAAGACATCATCAACTAGTGTATATCTCTTCAAGGGAAAGAAAGAATATAGAAACTACCAAAATCAGTATCAGTGACGAGGTACAAAAGATCAAAGAGATAAAAATAAACAGAGTTCCTACTACCTCTTAATTAGTGAAAAGTTCGTAAAATTGTTCAACTAAGTTAATCTATGGAAACAGATTAATATTATGTATGTACTAGTGATAACCATATTTAGTACGCTTTTATAACTCAAAGAATAACTAATATCTAAAATAAGACGGATTTTGAGCTTCAACTAACTCTGCCATATTTCCGTCAAGTGATCAAAATAAACAGTCCATCACCCCTAAATTTTGAGTTAAAAGAAAAAAGTGTTCCAGTAACCTAATCCATAGAACCAGATTAATAATATGTGTGCATAGTGATAAATACATATAGAATACTTCTTTAACTTAATTAGTGAATTTATACCAATTAAGAGGGTTTTCACACAGTAACGAACTCTGAAAATAATCTCATCAAGTGTAAAATATTTTAGAGTCCACAAATTTGAACTCAAACTAAAGAAGTCCATCAGTATAAGATTCCATATTCCGTGCCAAGAAATATAGGAACTTATATAACCTCGTCCAGTATTATTCACGAACAAACTTCAAGTCAAGATATGTCGTGAATATTAATAAAGTAGGTGTGCAGTTTTCGCAATACCAAAAAAATAAAAATAAAAATGCATACGCAACTCTGCGATCTATAATTCTGCAAGTAGTATTGAATCTCTTAGGTAAAATAGGTTTATATACAGTATATACATATACATATATATATATATATATATACCGGCATATATATCACAACATATAAATTATATATATATATATGAAAGAAATAGTGACCATAATCTGTGACCTTTGCCATTCACCTTGACCTTTGAATAACAAAAACAAAAAGTTTGGACAATCGTTGCATTGACCAACCAAATTTGCCAGCAAAATTTGGTGACAATACGCAACCCGTTCAGTACAGTTCTGTCGGTTTCATTTCATACTGGATACTAAGACGATTTTATTTAGTTTATGAAGGGCCTCTATAAAACTAGCAGGCTTTCAACTATCTTAACCCTTTTTACTACCAAAGTCCTTCATAAGCTCGACAAAATCGTCTAATTAGGCTATAGCTAGAATACAATAAAAAAGACGTCACTGGTACACAAAAAGTTAAACAGTCTAGGAAGAGTTTAAAGACAATTATCAACACTCTTCTGTTGTTCTTTGACCTTGACCTTTAACCTTAAGTATTATAATATATATATATATATATATATATATTTGTATATATATATATATATATATATATATATATATATATATATACAGTATATATATATATATATATAGATATATATATATTTGTATATATATGATTGAAATATATGTTATTTAAGTAAAATGCAACTAACAGTTGTCAGCTTATCGAAAATTTAGTTATTTTTATGATGAAGGTTAACTTATGACTTTGGCCTACGACCTTGACCTTTATGTAGGATTATATTTTGTTTGCTTTGATGTAACCCTAGAAAATCAAATAAGTGTGTCAAATTTCATTAAAGATCATCAGTTAGTTTCAGAGGTATTAAAGGAATAGTTGACCTTGACCTTTGACTTTCCACTTGACCTTCATGACATCTGAAAATTTAAAATTTTAATTTTCGCACAACTGTCTCAACTAATTTTGTGAAGTTTACATGAATAGTAAAGAAATTATCATATTGACCTTATATTTGATGTTGACCTGTGACCTTGACCTATCAAATGGAATTATGTTTATACTTGTATGACCTTGGTCTAGGCATTCCAAATATGCATGATATGTCTAATGAGAATCTTACATTAAATAGGAAATACTAGTAAAAATCCTATTTCGAACTTTAACCTTGACCTTTGACCTTGACCTTCGACCTTTGAATTTCTTATCCAGGATTTAGTTAGCTTAACAGCAATGTTCATATTAACTAGCATTATGAATATGGTGTAATTCGTATAAAAACATATTGATTACAAATAGTGATCATATACTGTGACCTTGACCTTTGACCTTTGACTTGATATAAAATACATATATTTAGATGGTCGTCGCATTGACCAACTGAATTTGCCTATAATTCTGTGACAATACATTAAATAGTCTAAGAGTAGTTTAGGGTAAATGACAAATACTCTTGTTTTGACCCTGACCTGTGACCTTAACTATTACAATATTTATGTAAAATTTGATATATATATTTAAGTAATAAGCCATAACACAGCAAGTTTTCCAAAATTTTAGTAATCTTGTTTAATAAATAATAAAAGTTGACCTGTGACCTTGACCTTTATGTAAGAGTACATGAAAATCAAATAAGCATGTCTAATTTCATTAAAATCCATCAGTTAGTTTCATATATATTAACAGAATAGTTGACCTTGACCTTTGACCTTCATCTTGACCTTTATATGTCTCAACATCTATTTTTTTCCTTTTCACTTAAAGTGCAACTATCTCACCAAATTTTGTGAAGTTTGCATGAAAAGTAAAGAAAATAGCATATTGACCTTTTATTTGACCTTGACCTGTGACTTTGACCTTTAATATGGAATTGAATAGTTTCTTGTATGACCTTGGCCTAGGTATTCCGAATATACATGGTAAGACTAGTGAGAATCTAACAGTTAGTATAAGAAATACTAGTAAAAAAAAACTATTTTGAACTTTGACCTTACCCTTTAAAATATTTATCTAAGATCTGGGCAATACGATATCAAGGTTACAAGTAACTTGTATTGTGAAAATGAAGAAGTTTGAGTAAAAAGTATAATAAATAGTAAAAGTTGACCTATGACCTTGACTTGTGACCTGGACCTTTATGTAAGATTTTTGTTTGTTTTTTCATTGACATTGCCCTTGAAAATCAATTAAGCATGTCTAATTTCATTAAAACCCATCAGTTAGTTTCACATATATTAATAGAATAGTTGACCTTGACCTTTGCCCTTTATCTTGACCTTTATATGTCTCAACATTTATTATTTTCCTTTTCACTTAAAGTGCAACTATCTCACCAAATTTTGTGAAGTTTGTATGAAAAGTAAAGAAAATAGCATGTTGACCTTTTATTTGACCTTGACCTGTGACCTTGACCTTTCATATGGAATTGAATCATTTCTTGTATGACCTTGGTATAGGTATTCCGAATATTTATGGTAAGCCTAGTGAGAATCTAACAGTTAGTATAAGAAATACTAGTAAAAAAACTATTTTGACCTTTAACCTTGAACTTTGACTTTACCATATAAAATATTTATCTAAGATTTGGGCAATACGATATCAAGGTTACCAGTAACTTGTTATGTGAAAATGAAGACATTTGAGTAGAAGGTAAAATATATAGTAAAAGTTGACCTTTGACCTTGACCTGTGACCTGGACATTTATGTAAGAGTTTGTATGCTTTGCATTGACATTGCCCTGGAAAATCAAATAAGCATGCCTAATTTCATTAAAACCCATCAGTTAGTTTCATATATATTAATAGAATAGTTGACCTTAACCTTTGACCTTTATCTTGACCTTTATGATATGTGTGTCTAAATGTAATATTTTCGTTTTCATTTAAAGTGCAACTATCTCACCAAATGTTGTGAAGTTTGCATGAAAAGTAAAGAAAATAGCATATTGACCTTTTATTTGACCTTGACCTGTGACCTTGACCTTTCATATGGAATTGTATAGTTTCTTGTATGACCTTGGCCTAGGTATTCCAAATATACATTGTAAGCCTAGTGAGAATCTAACAGTTAGTATAAGAAATACTAGTGAAAAACTTATTTTGACCTTTGACCTTACCCTTTAGAATATTTACCTAAAATTTGGTCACTATGATAGTAAGGTTACCAGTAACTTGTATATTGAAAATGAAGACATTTGAGTAAAAACTAAAAAATATGAAATATTGACCTTATTTTTAACCTTGACCTTTGACCTTAACCTTTAAGTTAAACGGAAAAATTATTTTTGACTGACCATCGCATTGACCAAATGGATATACCTGTGAAATTTGGTGAAAATCCATCAAACGGTCAAGGAGGAGTTTCCGGACAGACAGACGGACGACGAGGACGACGACGACGGACGACGACGACGACGACGACGACGGACGACGACGACGACAGACAGGCTGGCTGGTGGTGCACAGTATACGGGCAGGATCTGTTTGTGCGATACCACTCTGCTTCGCAGAGTTGATAAGAACCTGATTTAGTAAATTTATTATAAACTTTCGATAAGAGAATAGTGCGTATGATTCTCTAGAGGAAGATTTCATATCTAAGTTGAATTTAATATACCTGATCTCCGTCTAGATCCACGATCTTGCTGGGAGAAATTAAATTGAGTTGTACCCTATGAATTACTTATGATAGCATCTTTAACCCTCAGTTTTATGTATTTAAGACTTAAGTGAATAAACTGTATTACAAACCATATTTCGATATTATCTGTATCCCTATTGTATTTCTTATATGTATTTGTGTGAACTAGGATATTCCAGTCTCGAAAGAACTCACTCTAACTAATAGTTAAACCTGAATAAAATAAGGGCATAACAGATAGAATAGTGAGAGAGATGCAACATTGCGGCGAAGAGAGAGAGATTGCAGAGAGTTGGTGAGTGGACGGGAGTTAATGATACAAAACGCTTTCCTTTCTACTTTATCTAGGAGTGCGGTGTGAGGGGATCCTCCCCACACATGTGAACAATACTCAATGCAAGGACGCACTGTGCCCCTGTACAGAGCAAGAAGCTGCGCAGGGGTAAAGAACCCCTTAAGGCGGTTGAGCACACCCAGCTTCTGGGAGGCTGCCTTAGCGAGACTGGTAATATGGTCTTTCCAAGTGAGAGCAGAAGAAAAAGAGACACCGAGAACATTGAGGGAAGATGAAGGGTTGATTTTTGTATTGTTGAAGGATAGTCCTTTGGAGGTTCCTCATGGGTAGTAAGATGGATAAATTGAGTTTTGGAAGCATTAAATGCAACAAGGTTTTCTCTACCCCAATTGGAAATAGCAGCTAAATCAGGAGATAAGCATTTTATGGCTTCATTACGTTTACTTTTGAGGGACTGCTGGCTGGGGCGTTCTGGAAAACTAATTGAGTGGTGTAAAGTAGAGTCGTCTGCATATGAATGGATGGGACTAGATGTACAGTTGAGAAGATCATTTATGAAAATTAGAAAGAGAATAGGAGATAGGACAGAACCCTGAGGAACACAGGAGTTGATAGGATAAGGAAATGAGCGATGGCCGTCCACAACCGCAGCTATGGAACGGCCGGAAAGGAAATTAGAGACAAAGGCACAGATGGAGGGACAGAAACCGAAGGAGGGCAGTTTGGAAATTAAAGATTTGTGCCAGACTCTATCGAAGGCCTTCGATATGTCTACGCCCTTCAGAGGGTACGGTTACTTACCAGGTAGGGCCACACACTGGCCACAGAGCTAGTGGCTGTGTTCAGAGAAATGCGAATTTAAAAAGAGAAATAGAAACCCACCTAAATAAACGTGCTGAGGAACTTTATGTAGTCCTGAGGGATTTCAATGGCCATGTAGGCTTCAAAGGGTACCAAAAATTTAACAAAAAATTGCCAAATCATACTAAATTGGATGGAACGGTATTCGTTAATAATGCTAAACGACGACTTCAACTGCGAGGGTGAATACACTTGGAGTAGAAATTAACAAAAGAGCATTGTAGACTATATGCTAGAATCGCCTAAATTTTATGACTTATATAAAGGAATGGTCATTGATGAGAAACAAACTATGTTTGATCTCTCAGATCATAACCTACTACAGGTAAAATTTTCTGTAAAGAATAGGATACAAAATGAATTTAGCACAAGCAAATGGGAAATGGTAAATTATTATAAAACTGACGACGCCTCATTAGAAGAGTAGGCCTACGTACAAGAAGTAGAGAGAAGGATAGAGAACCATGAAATAACCAGAATAGAGGAGTTTAACACAATTATTAAATGATAGACATAGATTTACAGGAGGAAACACAGGATGTGATATGTGTGGGGATGGAAAAGATGACCTTAAGCATTTCATTCTGTGGTGCCCTGCATACACAGAGGAAAGAAGACGGGAACCTCTATTCCAACAACCATTTATAGAAGATGAATCCCATATACTAGGTAGTTTAATGTTTAGTAGACAAAGCATAGGTAGGGTAAAAAAGGCAATATATAGTTTTTGGAGAAAGAGAGAAAAACAAAGAAACAACACATGAAGAAACCGCAAATAAAATATAAAGGTGTAAGACTTGTTACTTGTTACTTGTAGAGATGATTCTCGGCCACGCTCCATCGCTTTCACGACGCTCGTCGCAGCCGCCCTCACATATTCTAGCACTTGAATTCAGGCTTTATGGTCTTGTCTTCGAAGTCATAGCACTCAGTGAATAAGTGCGTCTTCAATCTCTTCTTAAAAATCTCAAAATTTTCACTGTTCTTGACAATCTCAGGTAGTTTATTGTAGAGCCGTGGAGCACTCTTTTCAAAGGCTCGAAATCCAAATTCAAAATTGCTTCGTGGCTCTTCCAGCCTGTGCAGCTCCACACTGTGTCTCAATGTCATTGCAGTATCTACGTGGAAATCTTTTAACCCTCTCGCATTCTTACGACGCGATCGAGTCATAACGCCACCCCTCCAAGAGTGATCGTATGACGCAATCGCGTCATAATGCCACCTGTAAGTTAGAAATATTCGCCAAAAATAAGTTTATGATTCGATTTTGACGCAATTTGGACTGGTAAGTTAGGCATCAGTAAGTTACAAAAGGAAGTATCTAGCAACTCCATAGAGTCCCTCTCTGAGGAGCCCGGGCCTTTGTAAAGTGAGTAGTTTCCCGGCCCCCAGACTGTGAGGCAGGGTCCCGGCCCTTTAAATTCTTGGCTCCCTCCCTCTGGCCCACCATGCCTAGCTATAGGCAGGCAATTATGGATTATTTCATCTACCCAGTGAAAGTGATTAGTGAATAATTCGAATTATTATATGTATATAAAATGTTACTTTTGACTTTTGGTGACTGAGGGGAGTGAATCTTGGTTAACCCCTTGAGTATTGATGCAGTTTTGTCTAGGTATCATTGATGACTTTACACTATTTTTTGCTTGAAAGACAAATATATTTATCAATAAATACTGCCTACGAAATAAATACATTATAATCACGAAGATGTCACAGGAATGCTTACAGGAAGCTTACAGGAAGTATGGTAAGTACTCTATGGAATTTTAGTTATATTACAGTATATATTATATATATATTATATACTGTATATATTTTATATATATTATATATATATATAACAGCCCCAAGGTCCCGAGCAACCCCAAGGCCCATAATCAAGTATTTATATTATTATTACATTTTCTATTTTATTTATATATCTATTTATTGGATTTATTATTGTTTTTATTATTATATATATATATATATATATATATATATATATATATATATATATATATATATACTGTATATATACCGGTATATACATATATACAGTATATATATACTTTTTTGTATTCCTGTTCCCCAGGGTGTCTAGCAGATCAGCCGCAAGGTCCCGAGCAAGTCCAAAGCCCATAATCGAGTATTTATATTATTATTAAATTTGTATTACATTTATATATTTATTTATTTTATTTATTTTTGTTTTTATTTATTTTATTTTATTTATTTCATTTTATTTATATTTTTGTTTCATTTATTTTATATACCGTATATATATATATATATATATATATACATATATATACATATATATATATATATATATATTGATATTAGTGTAGCCAGGGAGGATATTTTCTTTCAGGCAGGTGAGATTAAAATAATAGGCACAGTTTGCATTATTGAGTTTTTTATTGATACTCTCAATTTTTCGTATAGTTTTTCTGGTATTTTCAGGAAGTTGGTAAAGGAGGTTTGCAAATGGTTCCGACGTTTCAATGGGCGCAGCCATCATTATCAAGGAGAAGTGAAGTTAGAAGGTGATAAGTCGAGTTTATATAGGCGATACAAGATCAAGAGAGGGATTATTGTGTGCTAGCTGCACGCTGGTTGGCTAACCTAAGACTAGCTCTGGTAGGCTGGCCGGACGAAGGAGTGGGCGGGGCCTCTGCGTCGTTAGTCTGCGTGTGTGGAGGGGGCATTCCTGGGGGCATCATGGGGGGCCTCGCTGTGGAAGGGCGTGCCGAAGGTAGGATCTGGCTGAATTCCGCTTGTGTGTTTAAAGTAGGTTGGTATGTTTGTATATATATAGCTTCAAGAATGAATAGGCGGTGTGAGTCTATTTCTTTATCAAGAATAGAGGTGTGTTTATCTAAGTCGGGTCTGGTGAGTTCCTGATGGTGTGGGGATGTGTGGTAGTGGTCCTTGATAGCTCCGGCTTGAAGGTGGAAGGTAAGGCGACGTGACAGACGAGTCCTTGTCAAACCGACATAAGTGTGAGGTCCACAGTCCTCACTGTTACAGGTGTGTCGGTATATGACATGGTCCTCTTGTGACGGTTTCTTAGCGGTAGCCGGGCTGTTGCGAATGACTAGTTGTGATGTTTTCCTCGATTTGTAGTATATGGTGAGTTTAAGGTGTTGGTCAGGGTTCGTAGTTTTAACGTTGTTGCTGATAATGTCTCTCATTATGTTTTCGTCTGTCTTGTGATCTGAGGACATGTGGTTTTTAATAGTAGATTTTTATGTATTCAGTGTTTGTATTAGTAGGCATGTCTTTTTTGTACCATGTTTCAAGGTGTTTGTTGATGGTGTGGGCGATGTCCGAGTTACTGTACCCATTGTTTACAAGCACCTGGGTGAGCCTCTCGAGTTCCTTGTGAGTGTCTCGCCAGGAGGTGCAGTGTGATAGGGCTCTCCTGACGTAGGCGGCGATGGTGGATCGTAAATATCGCTGGGGGCGTTCACTTTCGCCGTTGAGACATAATCCGTTGTTGGTGGGTTTGGTGTAGACAGTGGTGGTAAAGCCTGAGGTGTTGTTGTTGTTTACGAGGACATCAAGGAAGGGGAGATGACCGTTAGAGGACTCCTCGAAGGTGAAGTTTAGACTGGAAGAGGCGATGAATCGTTGTTGAAGGTCACGTAGCTCCTGTGGGTCCTTCACACGCACGAAGATGTCGTCCACATATCTGCAGTAGACGGAGGGGCGGTTGGTAGTCAGGAGCTCTTCTTCGATGGTGCCCATGTAAAAATTGGCAAAGAGGACTCCTAGGGGGCTGCCCATTGCCACACCATCAATCTGCTGATACATGTCACCTCGCGGGCAGGTGAAGGGCGCCTCTTTGGTGCATATTTCCAGCAACGTTTTCAGGGCTGTTTCTGGGAGGTCTAAGGGCGTGTTGTCTGGGCAGTGGTAGACTCGATGCAGGATGAGCTCAATGGTGCGGTCCACAGGCACGTTGGTAAAGAGACTTTCTACATCTAGGGAGGCGATGATATGGTCGTCAGTAGAGGGGGCATCTCTTAAAATCTCCAGGAAGTCAGCTGACGAGGAAAGACTGTACTGGCTGGGGGTGTAGGGGGTCAGAAGTTTGTTCAAAGTCTTGGCAATTTGGTAGGTGGCGGTAGGGATCTCGACTTATCACCTCGACTTATCACCTCGACTTATCACCTTCTAACTTCACTTCTCCTTGATAATGATGGCTGCGCCCATTGAAACGTCGGAACCATTTGCAAACCTCCTTTACCAACTTCCTGAAAATACCAGAAAAACTATACGAAAAATTGAGAGTATCAATAAAAAACTCAATAATGCAAACTGTGCCTATTATTTTAATCTCACCTGCTTGAAAGAAAATATATATATCTATCTATCTATCTATTGCCTGACGCCGTGATCCCCGAAGGTGTGGCCACGAACGAACCGCCCCCATGCACCTATGTCCCCAGTCAGTCGACGCCCCTCCCCCCAACCAGCACCGCCTTCGTTCATGTAGTTCCTCACTCCATCCTTCCACCTCATATTCGGTCTACCTCTCCCCCTCTGTCCCTCCACCTCGCTCTCGTACACCCTCTTAGTCATTCTCTCGCTTTCCATACGTTCCATATGGCCGAACCATCTCAAGTTGTTCCTTTTCACACTTTCCAGCACATCTACCTCCACACCACACCTCCTTCTTACTTCCTCATTAGTCTGTCTATCCCTCCATGTAACTCCGCACGCACTCCTTAAGTAATTCATTTCCACTGCTCTCACTCTTGGTCTGAGTCTCTCAACCAACGTCCATGCTTCGCTTCCGTAAGTCAGTGTCGGGATTACCACACTGTCATGCAAGGACTTCTTCACTTCCATACTGACCACCCTATTTCTTGTTACTGCTTTTAGCGTTCCTACAACCCTCTTCCCGTTGTACCCTCTCCCGCACCTCTTCATCCATAGTCCCATCTTTACTCAACACACTGCCCAGATACTTAAAAGGTTGACGATCTCCATAGCCTGACCGTTCAGCTTCACCTCACACTCTGTGACTTCACCCCTTTCGAAGACCATAACCTTGCTCTTCCCCGTATTTACCTTCAAATTCCGTTTTTCGCACACTGTTCCAAACTCATTTACCAGACCCTGCAACTCCCATTCATTATCACTCATCAGAACTGTATCATCCGCAAACAGCAGTATAGGTAGCTTCCACTCATTCCCTCCCTTTTCAGCGATACACCAACATCCACTGCTCTTGATAGTATTTCTTTCATAACTCCATCCATATATACAGTAAACAACCACGGGGACATCACACACCCCTGTTTCAAACCAACATTCAGGTCAAAGAACTCGCTCTGCTCACTCTCCACACGTACTGCCGCCTTTGCACCCTCATACATGCTCTTCACTGCTTTCAGCAACTTGCCCTCTACTCCGTATATTCTAAGTACTTTCCACAAACCTTCTCTATCCACTCTGTCATAGGCCTTCTCCAAGTCCATAAAGGCAACATACACCTTTTGTTTCTTCTCCAGATACTTCTCCACAACACAATTCAGGGTAAAAATCTGATCTACACATCCTCTTCCCTTCCTAAAACCTCCCTGCTCGTCGCCTATCCATTTCTCCGTTCTCACTCTCACTCTCTCAATCACTACCCTACTGTATACCTTCCCTACTACGCTTAGAAGACATATTCCTCGGTGGTTACCACACACTCCTCTTTCCCCTTTGCCCTTATATAGGGGGACTATTATGCCAGTCTTCCAGTCAAATATATATATATATATTGTATATATATATTTTTTGTTTATTCCTGTTCCCCAGGGTATCTAGCGGATCAGCCCCAAGGTCCCGAGCAAGCCCAAGGCCCATAATCGAGTATTTATATTATTATTATATTTTCATTTTATTCATATATTTATTTATTTTATTTATTATTGTTTTTATTTATATTATTTTATTTATTTCATTTTATTTATATTTTTATTTTATTGATTTTATATATATATACCGCATAAATATATATATATTTATGACATCTTGTATATATATATATATATATATATATATATATATATGTTTATATATATATATATATATATATATATATATATATATATTACTTTATTTGTGTGTACAATAGAATTATTTCTGAATTTATTACTTGAAGATAACCTGGCTTTCTTGTTTTGTTTTTTCACTGTCAACCCAGGAGCTATTTCCCTTCTCGTTGGAAAGGGTTGTGGCCCTACCAGGTAAGTAAAATTGACAACCTTCATGACTGACATGTGTTCTATGAACATTATACAATTATTGGCAAGGAAAATTAAAATGCCCCAGAACGAGAAGCCCACCACGGAAGCCACGAGCGAACACCACACAGAAACACCCGAAAGAAAGGCCCACAGAACGAAAGGACCAGGTGACCGAGCTAACCAGTTAAGACAGGCCGAAGCCCGCAGGGCTAAGCAGCTCCAAACCACACCTGCCTACCCCTTCTAAACACTGACCTTTCCCCCACCTCGCGTATACACTACCCCTCGTGTCCTACACCTCTACCTACATGATGATGAACATAAATACACCTTAAGTTAATACACCCATGCACTGTCCCTAAGTTAGGATATCAATATCAACATACCCTAAAATACCTTGTCTTGCCAGACTAAGTTTCTGAAGACCAATCGCCCCATAAATCTATGTATGTTCTTCCATCCGAGAAGTAATATGTTAACCCCTGTCTTGCCAGACTATGTTTCTGAAGACCTACCGCCCCATAAATCTATGTATGTTCTTCCCAGATTAAAACACCCATGCCCTGTCCCTAGGTTGAGCCAATGCCAACCAGTTCAGACAGGCCTAAATCTATGTATGTTTTTTCCCATCCAAGAAATAATATGTTAACCCCCTGTCTTGCCAGACTCAGTTTCTGAAGACCAACCGCCCCCATAAAATCTATATATGTTCTTCCATCCGAGAAGTAGTATGTTAAAACCCAATGTCCTAATTGATAAGAAACTATGATACCCACAGGTACACCAGTGTATATAGAACCATTGTTCCTGTAAGACCTAGACAGAAATGACTGAAGATGTTAGCCACCATGCAGTAACTTTAATTCTTACCCCAACCAGAGATTGTATATACAACCCTCTTTTACCATTGTCTTGACGCATTTACACCACGAAACAATACCGAAGTTACCCCTACGAACTGCCGTTTTCTTTGGGGTATATGTCATAGAAAACGCAGTTCCCAGGAACAACTAGATCAGCAAGAAATAGTGTCAGATTAACAGTGTCCATAACCATCGTATTGACGAGTAATAATACACCATGTTTTTCCCTACTTTTATCCACAGTCAAGCACACACCTACATTTAACCTCCTCTTCCCCACAGCCCCACAGTCCACATGATTCTATCCTTTCCAGACTCATATTACCACCCCATATTGCTCCTCTCCCGGTAGCGTTTGATTAACATACTTCCCTGTCATTAACCCCCCAAGCTCCGATACCAACTGTAGTCTAATGCCACCCCTACGCCCAGAGACCTTAGGGTCAAACTTCCACGTAGCCCCCCTTAACCCTCTCCCTCTCGTTAACCCCCCACGCTCCTCGACTCCTTTCCGACCTAGCCTCTCCACCATACCTCCTAAATATCCTTGATTTTTCCGTTGCTAACATTCTCCAACCTTTTATATATATACTCCTATCCAGCCTACCTTCCCTTAGTAGGACGGAACAACATTAGAACTTTACTAACCCTTTGCATGCCATCTATTCCCTCACAACCCATTCACAACCCTGTACCAAATGATCGTCAGTGCGAGGCTAGCCGCCTCGCCAGTGACTAACTTCTATTGCCATACTTCCAGATAAATGTGGCAGAGTTAGCAACCCAGTCTCCACCACATCCAGCAAACCATGCAATTAACAACCCAACCGATTAAACCAGCTAGTCAAGGCACCTTCGGTTTTGGTATTACGAACACCCACATCTGTCTCATAAACAGAGGGTTATTACAAACACTTGTGATATGGCAAGCCCCTAGTTACAGCCGCCGGACGACCATCACAGAGAGAGGGCGCGCACCTCCCCTTTTTTACCCACCCGAGGAGGGAGACCCCTACCCCTGCGGAGGTATACCTGACCCCTGTTTTGACTTCCGGGTCATTGCCAGGTAGCACAGGAATTCTTCCTATCAATGAACTAACCATGCATGACTAACCCCTTTACTAACCTCTTTACTAACCTCTATTAACCCACAATAACCCATTCACCTTTCTTGCATACTCTGATAACCAAATTAGCACCTCAGCTATACCATAGAATGAAGACTGAGCAATGTAAGCGAGACGCTCCTATCACAGCTGTCCCAGTCCTCCTCGCAAAGTAGATCCAGTCTCCCTCCCCTCAATACTTCCAGTATAGCCAAAATAGTACCTCTTACTAAGGCTCAGTTATATCACATTATGAAGGCCCCCTATAGCCATGTGCCACAACAGTAATCACCACCTTACCTAGTCCCCGTATCTATTGAGAGCTCAAATAATTCCATAAGACTCGAGATCCCTATGGCCTACAGGGTCCAAAAACCGAGCCTATAAACCCAGCTCCAGCCCCCAGTAAAATCAGTTGAAAGATAGACACCAACCAGTGGCTGGCCCCCTTAACCCTCTCCGACATATGACGCAATTTTGAGCCTATTGGGGATACTTTAAAACCTTTGTTACCATCAGGTGTATATAGAAACCTTTAGTTTAGTTATTTCAACCTCTGCAGTTGTCTTTGAGTTAGCTGTGGGCAGAAACCTAATTTTGGAGAGGTAATTATATGAGTGAGAGAACTCTATTTTTTATTGATAATCTGGCAACCTCTGCGTCATATGAGTCTGAAAGGGTTAAGTTGACCTCTAGCTCTGCCCTTGTGTTGTTCCTGAGAATTGAGTTCCAGAGCCGGCAGACTCCGTGGCAGATTTGAGATAGAAGCATCTGTCCACGTACTAAGCGTGTAGCCAGCAACGATCGCCAAGAGATCCGTCTTGAGAACTTCCTACATATGGACCCCCTGGACGGCCGCGGAACCAGTCGTTAGCCCCCAACATCACGGACGCAAGATAACCAGGACCAGACCAACCAAATACTACCCAAGATTCACTTTATTAGTACTACAGTGTTACAGTGCTATTTAGAGACTCACTTATTAATATTTCTATGAAGTGGCTATATCTTTGCCCCAGTATAATTCATATATAACCATTCCATCAGGAAGTGCTAAGCGTATCAGTGTTCATTAATTAACAGGCGACATTAACTCTCGTAATTACCCCGATCCAGATATTATTACATAGAACTAAAACCCTAGTGATATCTAACGTTCGCCCACTGATTTGCGTTCTACGTATTTCTGCTATAAGAATATAAAACTTAGATCAGTACCTCCCTGAGGTTACTAGAATTCTCGTGCTCTAAATATACGTGTGTCTAATCTAGTCTGTGAACTACTACTCGTGCACCAGAACTGCCAGTAATAAATCTAAATAGTGAAATTGAATCTATAAGTAACATTGATGGCTTCCAGTATATAAACTTGCGAACAAAGCCAGTGATCAGAAGAGTATACCTGAACGTTGGAAGTGGGAGACTAGGCTCCATCCAGATCCACTAATGCTAGTTGTTCAATTCTATCATTTGTCTTGTACGAGTATTCATACCTTCTTATGCTTCCTATTAATCATCCTCAATAAACGTGATCGTGTGTCTTGTTACCGTGTGTTTATTTTGTGTTCTCTATTCCTCATACCTTGTTTTGTGCATGCAGCCTGTTACGTATCTTGATCCTCAAGTGGTTAACTTGATGAATCTAGATAGCACAGAGATATATATTAAGGTATCAGTCAGCTGAAGGCAAAACAAAAGTAAAATCTAATAAAATAATTTCCTGTTGTTGCTTCCTTTCCTTTTGGATCTTAGGACTTGGTATCCTTTATTGACTGATACTCTTTAATTATGAAAAATACTGAAACTAATTAAAGTCATGTAGTATTTATAAAGAATATTATTTAACCGAAGCTTAGTAGGCTATGGTTATGAACCGAATAAGTTATAGCTAAAGAAGGACTATTAAATTTATAAAAAGTCTTGAAAGATAAATATTAAAGTAAGAATATTTCTGTCTCTTACCCTTTTTGAAATGAATAGATAGTTTTCTTCTATGTCCTTTTATTTATATTTAATGTAATTATTCTTGGTTCTGTCTTACGTTAATGGTATTATATTATTATTATCATCAGGAGTAATATCAAAGTCACATAAAAAGTTAGATATATATTTAATAATTAGTTAAACGTATTTCTTAACCACGTAACATTGAGGTTTGATTATGAGTAAATAAAGTTACAGGATCGTTTCATAGATTCGATTCAGGTCTCACTCAAATAATATGAAAAGCAAAATATAATATTTTGAAGCAAAAGAATTTTCTTCAGCTTAGGAAATCACTAGAAGTAATATTATCACAGCCATGTTAGTCTAAGGCGATATTACTAATACGAGACAATAGCATCACCGTACTAAGCACCATTAAGCAATGTAAGCTTAATTCAAAGAAAATGAAAGAACTCGTAAGTATTAATATAAAACAATAGTATGACTTTCATCATAACCCAATTACTTAAAGAGTTGCTTTAGTCCACAAGTTAGTCAACTAAAATAGTTAAGTACATAATAATAGCGTTAACGTTAATTCCCAATCAAATAGTTAAGTACATAAATAGTAGCGTTAACGTTAATTCGCAATCAAATAGTTAAACACATAATAGTAGCGTTCACGTTAATTCCCAATTAAATCGTTAAACACATAATAGTAGTGTTCACGTTAATTCCCAATTAAATCGTTAAACACATAATAGTAGTGTTCACGTTAATTCCCAATTAAATAGTTAAACACATTACACACATTAGCCACATCACGTTAATTCCCAATCACATATCTCACTAACCAACATAACATAAGTGTTTACACCGAACACACTTAATACACATTTATATAATCTGACTGACAGTCACAATCCCATTATAATACTTCACCCCGTCTTCCTCCAGCTGCAAGTTCACCTTCCCCAACTCCAAATGAGACTGATTTGAATGCCCACAACTCGGGTCTTATATACCAAACAATGATGGTGTAGGAACGAATCAGGAGGCGGCGGGTGGTGCCGGCGCCAATCATAGCCCCTCGAATCACATAACAGGTGCGAGGTCCATTCACAGCTCCTGGCGTCGATCATACGTCATAGCATCGGTCAGCGAGGTGTGAAGGCTAGCATGCTGGTATGGGGGGAGAGATGGTTTGCCCACTCGCTCGTTCGCTAGTCTGCTTCACCACTTGGGTAGTTTGGCTCCTTGAACTCTAATTCTAACTCTTAAATTTACATACAGGGCTCCGTATGTCACACCTCCCCCCTAGAAAAAGAGTTTAAGGAGTATAATACATAATATTAAACATAATACATAAATAGATTCACCACCAGATTGGCAACAGCAAGATTATAATGAGGATATAATAAGGATATCACCCAAAGTAGGCAACGTCTCCAGGTACCACATCAGAACATAGCCGGAACGTAGCTGGAGCGTTATTCGAACTGCAAGGCATCTCACAGCTGAAGGCTTAAAAGCGCACTACAAAAGCATGATATTTACCTCGCTACAAGGGAGAGCTAATTGCCAAAATCCTCTCATTAAATGAAACTTACTGCTGTATGAGGCCAACCCGGTAAATGCAATCTTTGATCCGTGGCAGTGGGTAGGTATCGTTCTTTGTGACAGCATTGACTTGCCTATAGCCCCTACAAAACCAATGGCTCCCGTCTGGCTTCGGCACAAGTATGACCGGACTACTCCACTGGCTGAAGGCCCTTGTGATCAGCTGGTTTGAAAAAATTAAGTCAAGCTTGACCTGCAGTATACTCCTGCGTTGTGGTGAGACACGGTAGGGGGATAGTTTAATGGGAGTTGCATCCCCTACGTCGATGTCGTGCACGGCCAAAGAAGTGAGCCCTGGAGTATCACGGAACACACTGGGAGACTGAGATAAAACAGAGATTAGTTGGTTCGCTTGATCAGAGGGAAGAGGACATAGTTTAGATGGTAATTCCCTCAAAGCCACTGAATTATACTGAAAGTTGGATAGGCTACATGACAAGTCAAAGTCTGCATGGATACCTTCAGGCTCTGGAACAGTCTGTTGCGAGTCAGTAAGAACTGAAGAACTGAAGACTTTGTCCGCACCAGGCTGCTCACAGGTCCTGACATTCACTGCCACAGTGGGAGAATCTGGAAGAGAGGAATCAGGGGACCTATGGTAGGGCTTCAACATATTTATATGGAATACTTGCGTGGGCTTTCTCCTGTCTGGGGTAGTTACTAGATAATCGGTAATGCTCACCCTCCGAATGATCTTATATGGGCCCCTGAACTTGGCAGATAAAGGTTGGCCAAAAAGTAGCTCATTAGGGGAAAAACCCAGGGATTCAGTTGGAACCTCACGAGTAGCAAATAACAGAAAAGGTACCCCTTTATCCCACTCAACTCCGGTCTCTGTACAATACTTACGTAACATTCCCTTTACTGTCTGATGATATCGTTCGAGAACCCCTTGACTCTCTGGGTAGTAGGTGCTAGACTTTACATGCTCGATACCCAACTCCTTCAGGGACTGCTGGAAAATGTTAGAGGTAAAATTAGTTCCTTGATCACTTTGCACCTCATGGGGGAAACCCATTCTGGTGAAAAATTTGAGCAGTTCCTTGAGTACAGTTGGAGCAGAGGTAGTCCTTAAGGGTATAGCCTCTGGGTAGCGAGTTGCCATGTCCATGATAGTTAATAAATAAATGTTACCTTGGGAAGTCTTAGGCAATGGGCCTACAATGTCCACTACCACCCGAGTAAAAGGATTCTCGAAAACGGGCAAGGGCACCAGAGGATGTACAGGCACCTTCTGATTGGGTTTTCCTGTCATCTGGCAAGTGTGACACACTCTACAACACTCCACTACATCTGCACGCATTCCTGGCCAGTAAAAGTGGGATCTGATTCTGTCTAGAGTTTTTCTCACACCTAGGTGTCCTGCCAATGGTATACAATGTGCCATTTCCATGATATCTCTACGACAAGGTTTGGGGACTACTACTTGATGGACGTCCCAAGCCCCGTCATCGATTGGTCTGTGTGGCGGTCTCCATCTTCGCCACAATACTCCTCCTTTGAGGTAGAAACATTCACCACCCTCCTTCTCACATTCCTTTTCACTCACGGACCTGGCAGCTAACTCCTTGCATTCACTATCATCTCTCTGTAGCTCTACCAGGCCGCTAGGACAATTTGGAGGGGTTTCATAGTCATCTTTAGGGTCAAGATGAGCCATAAAGGTGTCAGTTAAATCCACCTCAGTCACATCATCAGGCACAGTTGGAGCATCATTCACACTCTCATCATCCCTTTCATCAACTCTTACATTCGGTACATTTCTGTCTGAGGGAACTGCTACTTGAGACATTGAAAGTTTGTCAGCACACACAGGGAAAACAGTTGGCAACTCCTTGTCGAGCTCACCGGTTAGTGGCTCGTTAACAGGGGAAAGTGACAAAATGGGGTCTGGTCGGACCTTCTCACCTGCTACATCATTCCCCAAAAGGAGTGTTTACCCCAGGCACAGGGATATCTTGGGACCTACACAAAGCTATGGTGGCCTCACCCTGTAGTAACTCGCATTCAATTTCGCCTTTTACCAAGTATGCATAAAACTGGCCTCCAGCACCTCTCATTACAACTGGTTCGCCAGGTGGGCACTCAGTGTAAGGATTCACCATGAGGGTGCTAGTAGAACCTGTGTCTCTCAGAATTTTTACCTCATGCATGCAACCATTTAATCTCACGTTGCCAGATGAAATAAAGGGACGGTAACTGTCCTGCACTGATGGTGAAATTATTATTGGTTTAACCCTTGTGGGTTGCACCACACATGCTACTACACCCCTGTCTAGATGATTTACGTTAGCTGCTAGGTACTCCTTCTGTCGAGAGTCCTGCATTAAAGGAACTTTTGGTGCTAGGTACTCCTTCTGTCGGGAGTCCTGCATTAAAGGAACATTTGGTGCTAGGTACTCCTTCTGTCGGGAGCCCTGCATTAAAGGCACAAATGGAATTTGAGATACGGCGGCAACTGTCTGCCCCGATCTCTCGGTTTTTTCCTTGGCCCAGCACTGATAAGCTAGGTGGCCTCTCATGCCACAAAAAGTACATACTTTAGGGGATACGGGAAAAGTTCCCTCTTTGAGCATTACTATTAGTTTGGGGCCCACCTCTGTTACCATTGCCCTGAGTCGCATTTTTAGTTGGGGGAACATTTCTATTTTGGCTAGCTGGGGAAGACGTTATAGGCTTGTGACTGGGTCGGTCAGATTTGTGATTGGGATACTTAAAATTAGAACTAGAATTATCGTAGGGCTTCTTTCCACGAAATTTGTTGTTGAGCACGTATGTGTCAGCCATGTCAGCGGCGTCAGCAAGACAATCTACCTTTTTCCCCTTTAAATGATAGGATACAGAAGAATCAATTTTCCATAGGAAATTTTCTAACAGGACCAACTCCTTCAGATCGTTGTAGCTTGTGACTTTCTTACTCTTGACCCAATGATTGAAAGTTTTAGTCATGGTCCTGGCAAATACCTTATGGGTTTCTTCTACTTTCTTCTGGTTTTTACGGAAAGATTGCCTGTAAGCCTCAGGCTGCAATTGATAGGTTTTTAGGATAGCTTCTTTGAGATTGTCATAATCCTGCCTAACTTCTGCTACTTCTGACAAATACGTGGCTCGAGCCTGCCCTGTCAAAACAGTTTGTAACATAAAAGGCCATTGATCTCTTGTCCACTGCATACCTCCAGCAACTTCCTCAAACAAAACAAAGAAATCCTGCACATTATCCTCAGTGAAAGGTGGAATGACACTAGTCATAGTCAATCCCAGAGGGGGAGCAATTAAGGGAGCATTTGTATTGACATTTAGTTGAGCCGTTTGATATTGATATTGATAATGTTCGGTCTTTATTCTGGCTTCTTCGATATTTGCTCTGGCTTGTTCGGCATTTATTCTGGCTAGTTCTATATTTAGTCCGGCTTGTTCGGTATTTGCTTTTATTCTGGCTAGTTCTATACTTAGTCTGGCTTGTTCGGTCTTTGCTTCGGCATTTATTTTCATTCTGGCTAGTTCTAGTTCGTATATTTGATCACCGGTCAAACCAGGTGGCAATTGTTCATCAAGTTGGCTACGTTTACTCGGGATCCCACCAACTGCTCCGTCACCCTCCCCGCCTTCTACAGGGAACAGGTGGGTTTTTATGGTCTGAGCCAATTCTACTTTAGACATGTTTGAGACAGTTAATTGGAGATATGAGGCAAGCACTTTCAGTTCAGCCTTTGACAGACAGTCAATATCAGGGGCTGTGGGTTCTGATTCTATGAAAACTCGAGCATCTTCTTCATTAATTAGTTGAGGCATGATTAATATTTGATTTTAAGTAGTGAAACGTTAATGAAACTGAGTGAAACTGTATGAAACGAATCCTGGCGAGGTCGCCACTCTTCTGTTACGTATCTTGATCCTCAAGTGGTTAACTTGATGAATCTAGATAGCACAGAGATATATATTAAGGTATCAGTCAGCTGAAGGCAAAACAAAAGTAAAATCTAATAAATAATTTCCTGTTGTTGCTTCCTTTCCTTTTGGATCTTAGGACTTGGTATCCTTTATTGACTGATACTCTTTAATTATGAAAATACTGAAACTAATTAAAGTCATGTAGTATTTATAAAGAATATTATTTAACCGAAGCTTAGTAGGCTATGGTTATGAACCGAATAAGTTATAGCTAAAGAAGGACTATTAAATTTATAAAAAGTCTTGAAAGATAAATATTAAAGTAAGAATATTTCTGTCTCTTACCCTTTTTGAAATGAATAGATAGTTTTCTTCTATGTCCTTTTATTTATATTTAATGTAATTATTCTTGGTTCTGTCTTACGTTAATGGTATTATATTATTATTATCATCAGGAGTAATATCAAAGTCACATAAAAAGTTAGATATATATTTAATAATTAGTTAAACGTATTTCTTAACCACGTAACATTGAGGTTTGATTATGAGTAAATAAAGTTACAGGATCGTTTCATAGATTCGATTCAGGTCTCACTCAAATAATATGAAAAGCAAAATATAATATTTTGAAGCAAAAGAATTTTCTTCAGCTTAGGAAATCACTAGAAGTAATATTATCACAGCCATGTTAGTCTAAGGCGATATTACTAATACGAGACAATAGCATCACCGTACTAAGCACCATTAAGCAATGTAAGCTTAATTCAAAGAAAATGAAAGAACTCGTAAGTATTAATATAAAACAATAGTATGACTTTCATCATAACCCAATTACTTAAAGAGTTGCTTTAGTCCACAAGTTAGTCAACTAAAATAGTTAAGTACATAATAATAGCGTTAACGTTAATTCCCAATCAAATAGTTAAGTACATAAATAGTAGCGTTAACGTTAATTCGCAATCAAATAGTTAAACACATAATAGTAGCGTTCACGTTAATTCCCAATTAAATCGTTAAACACATAATAGTAGTGTTCACGTTAATTCCCAATTAAATCGTTAAACACATAATAGTAGCGTTCACGTTAATTACACATTAAACACATCACGTTAATTCCCAATCACATATCTCACTAACCAACATAACATAAGTGTTTACACCGAACACACTTAATACACATTTATATAATCTGACTGACAGTCACAATCCCATTATAATACTTCACCCCGTCTTCCTCCAGCTGCAAGTTCACCTTCCCCAACTCCAAATGAGACTGATTTGAATGCCCACAACTCGGGTCTTATATACCAAACAATGATGGTGTAGGAACGAATCAGGAGGCGGCGGGTGGTGCCGGCGCCAATCATAGCCCCTCGAATCACATAACAGGTGCGAGGTCCATTCACAGCTCCTGGCGTCGATCATACGTCATAGCATCGGTCAGCGAGGTGTGAAGGCTAGCATGCTGGTATGGGGGGAGAGATGGTTTGCCCACTCGCTCGTTCGCTAGTCTGCTTCACCACTTGGGTAGTTTGGCTCCTTGAACTCTAATTCTAACTCTTAAATTTACATACAGGGCTCCGTATGTCACAAGCCTTATATACCCAGTCAGTTAGAACTCACATTACCCAAGTTAATCCTGTAGAAAAACAGGGCATAACATTGGTGGCAGCGGTGGTTCTTGATTCGGATAAAAGGTTGCATTACATTGCAAGTTTGGAACAGCCAGAACACGATAACATCATGGCGCACCGTTCTCACATTCCCATCCCACATTATGATGGAGAAACTTACGAGATCGAAACGTTCATGGACATAGTGAAACCCGGACTTGACCTAGTTTATACCACGGACGCAGAAAAGATAGCCGTGACATTAATGCACCTGGGAAAAGCCGTTTCCCTGGTTGCCTACCAAGTGCACCCTGCTCTCACATGGGACGAATTTCGCCCAATAGTGATAGAAGCCATTAAGCCTTCGTTGGGCGTTTTCGTGGCCCACACCCGTATCCAAGACACTAAATTCGAAGGCGATCTAGATGCCACAGTGAATAAGATCGCCCAACATATAAAAGTTTCTTTCCCCACATTGACCAGAATCCAACAAGAGCAGCAGATTCTGGTCAACCTTGTATCAATATTGCCCTCAGCAGTAAAAGATCAGTGCACGATTTCGTCGGATATCAAAAAGATTTCATCACGATCCGACGTATTTTGGCCGTGCGCACAGAAGCACCCACCCAAATCGCTGTAATAAAGAGGTTTCCCACGCACCCGCAGCACCTCGACCACCAAAACCCCAGGGCCCAAACTTTCAACTCCAAGAATGCCTACCCATCCTTATCCTTCCACAACAGACCCACCTACCCTTCCGGCAAGCCCCAACCCAGTAAGCCCCGGTTCCAACCTACCCAGCCACGCAGAATCTTCAACCGGAACAAACCCTACAACACCTACCAAAGTAAAAACCCTACATTAGTAATTATCAACCCCTATGATTTCCCTGCCTGTAGTGCTCAGTGTGCCCTCCATCAAATTCGTGACTCTGCCAAACCTCGCCCCTTTATTCCTCGCATTTCTGTAAATGAAGAGGAGTTGGGACAAGAGGAAGAAATGGAGGAAATGCACACCGGAGAAATAGCCCCTATCATGACCTCAGATGATACCGAGGAAACCCTGGAGGAGGTAGATACCGACTCCCAGGATTTTTAAAGTACCCCCCGCCCACGATGGCCTCGGCGGGGGACGCCATAACTGACCGCACTGCCCCCATTTATTACATGGCCAAAATCAATGACATTCCTGTCCGCTTGTTAATCGACACGGGAGCTGCCAAGTCATGTTTGTTCAAGTCTTATTATGATCAACACTACCGACTATTTGGCCCCTTGTTAACCACCAAAGCAGAACTAATCTCAGCTGCTGATACCTACTTAAATCTCCTAGGAGACACTTTGCCCCTGTCAGTAACTACTCCTGCCCCCCATGCTCGTTGTTATCACACGTTCACAGTATTTTCCTCCCACTGTAAACATTACGATGGTTTCCTTGGACTTGACCTCCTTCAAAAACTCCAGGCCCAGGTTGACTGCGGCCAGAGGCTGATCTCATTCAAAAAAAAAATCCAACCCAAAGCCTCTGACAAACCAATCACGCAGAAACCTATTCACAAAAAGAAAAAACACCTTCCCCCTCAACAAACTCTGAGTCAGGGTTACCAAGTTGCAGTGAGCACTAAGGTAACTCCTAACCCCTCCCCTTGCCCCGAGTTCTCTCAAAATATCACTCAATTCGTTGAAAAAATGCCTCAACAAACGAAAGAAGACAAATCCAAGCAACTCTCTCTCGGTAATCCCCTCAATTCTCCTAACTCTGTCCAGAATAAATCCTCCCATGTTTCCAGGACAGACTCTGATGTATGTAACAACAATTTTATCAAATATTTATGTACACGTGTTTCCAGGGAAAATGCCGACCTATGTACCCAACAATGTTTCCCCCATGCCCCCAGAAATGTTCAGCTATTCCACAACCAACAAAATTTCCCTTGTGACAGTTTTCCGTCAGTAGCTCCCACAATTCACACCCCTAGAAAACTTCAAAACCCCACACTTGACTCGCCCTCTCATGACAGACAAACTCACCTGTTACGTCCTGGGATATATAAACACTGGGCTCTTTCTATTGGACTAGGTATGCGGCAACAAGCAACAACGGAAAACGCTAGATCCAACCCTTATCTATAAACCCAGGCAACAAACCACCCTAAACCGTCAAGAGTCCTGCCTGGACAACAAGGTATCCTATGACTCGGTTACAGGGTGCACGCACTATAGACTGCTGATAGTCAAGCAGGCTATATAAAAGATCACACAATTAAGTTGACTTAAAGCTACAAGGAAAAGATAGATAATGGAATTAAATTGCAGAAACAATTTAATAACAAACTAGAAGAAAGTACATTTAACGTTACGCTAATTAATACAACTAATCACCCCTGAGTGAAAGGGGGAAGCAAACAATCCTCAAAGCAACGTACAGGTAGACAAGATGCAGGTTTCTAAACTGCATGTGGCTACTGTAGGATCTGATGCTTAGCAAAGAAAGTAAGTTACGGATTTAGAGAACTCTTAACTCATAAGCAGGAATAAATACTAGTGATAGGCCATACAGTGTATAATGGCATAGGTATAATTAAATAAAGGTAGCAACTCGCAACATAACCACATACAGGTGTGCTTCTCACTCTTAGTCAGGCAAGCCTGCTCGGACAGAGTCTCTAAGCCACACCCTGACTCACAATGCTCACAAAAACGGTAAACTGTGGCACAATAACAAGCATACAGAGATGATAAACCCCTAGCTGTTAATCTGCCAGGTGGCAGAGGTCTAGCCGGAAGGATATAGGCTTCGGATACCCGGGCTGAGCCACCTGCTCTAGCCTAGGGACGTTCCCAGGTCTGTGCGCCAAATTACTCTAATTGAAAGGGTGCTCTCTTGAGAGACTCAGATCGCAAGTATCTGACTCTCTCCTGGCGACCCTAAAACAAAAGCAAGACGTGCTAGCGCAGTGCTGATTGGACTAGGCAAGGGCCCTCACACAACACAACATTAGACACACAGGGACACAGACAAGAAAATGCCCCCAGACTCCCACGGGTATCCCAGTAAAGTCGTGCGGGTCCACAGGACTCGCACCAGCAGACTTTACTTAAAGGATCGCAAAAAGCCCCCCCTCCGGTCTAGCCCCTGCTAACCTGACACAAGAACACACTAGCAAGCATGAAACCACCAAATATGAGACAACAAAAAAGCTTCCTTGGTCTCATTAACAATTACGTCTCTGCATAAGGCCCAAAATCCTATCTAATTATCTGAGAGCTCGTCGTTAATACAATAATAGATATAAGGTCTATCAAGGGGATGGGATAATTAAATAGATTGGTGAAGTAGTGGAAAGAAGGTATACAAAGTAAGAGAGAAAGTTTCTAAGTGGGGTTGAGAGGGATAGATATCAAGGGGGTCCGAAGGGTACGACAGTGAGGTGAGCTCTGAGTCTTGAATCTGTCTGGACCCCGCCCTAGGCATGCAGAATACATCCCAGGCTTGGCAACACTCAACACAGTTGCCGGGTCAAAATCGTCTACCCCGTGCGTGAGTCGAAACTAAGCCTAACGTTGCAATCGGATGCATATGGCAACGCTTCAGGCTCGTTCCAAGCTAGACTCTCCGCGCGAAGCAACGTCCCCCAGCCGGTCTCTCTCTCTCCCGCTCGTCTCCTCCCACTCTCACTAGACTTACATCTTATATATTATAATGAAACAATCAACTATCGAGAATAAAATATACTAAGATGCGTTGGTTAAGAATAAGGGCAGCTACAAGCTGTGAAACAACATAAGAATATCCCAGACATTAGTTACGTTGTCGTAGGATATATACTAAGGAAAAGCCTGCCGGCCGGCTGCCGCCAGCCGGTTTCTAAACAGCTGGGCAGCCGACGCGCGCGCGCGCCCGCACGTGGCTACTATGCAGAAGCGTCACACACCAATCCCAGATAACCTCTAAACAGACCGTGACTGCCACCAAGAAAATTCCCCAAATTCGTCCTGTTAGCAACCACAAATCAATACATCAGTCCTCCACCAATAACCCATGTTCTACACCTAACTCTTCCCCCACCAACCCTCCGCAGTCCCACCAACAAATTCCGTTTTCTAACTCGCTCACCTCTCACCACTCTGACCCTCCCACACGCGCCGTTAATCCTCCCCTCACGCGTGACGACCTAGGGACCCAACCATGTTCCCCCCATGCCCCCAGAAATGTCCAGCTATTCCACAACCAACCAAATTCCCCTTGTGACAGTTTTCCGTCAGTAGCTCCCTTCCACCCCCACACAATTCACACCCCTAGAAAACTTCAAAACCCCACACTTGACTCGCCCTCTCATGACAGACAAACCCACCAATCCCATATAAACTCCAAACAAACCGTCACTGCCACCGACAAAACTCCCAAAATTCGTCCTTCTAACAACCACAAACCAGTACATCAGTCCTCCACCAATAACCCATATTCTATACCTCACTCTTCCCCCACCAACCCTCCACAGTCCCACCAACAAATCCTGTTTTCTAAATCACTCACACCTCGCCACGCTGATCCTCCCACACGCGCCGTTAATCCCCCCCTCACGCGTGACCCCCACCAAAGTGATCTTTCCCCCCTTATGCGTACTGAGCACCTGCTCGCCAGTCGATCCCCCACCATCATTAGCCCAGCTGTAGTTCAAGATAAATGTCAAATTCCCCCCGCCATCAAAAATGGGTTAACCTTCGACCCATACCCCAAACTCACATGATATTTTCCCCCACTACCACATCCACCAACCCCAATCGTTGCCTCTTACAACCCGCTATCATTTCCGCTCGCATCAACCACATTCTCGTGGCAAATATCTCTGAGGAATCCCTGACATTACCAAAAGGTCTCATCATAGGAGACCTCGAAACTTTTGATGACCTCCCCATAGATTCCAATGACACCCCTACCAGCCTCAAATTGCCCCCTCTCCCGGACACATTATCCGACCACCAAAACCACAACATATACGATCTATTGCTAGAGTTCAGTGACGTGTTTGCCCAACAACCCACTGAAATCGGACAGACCGATGTAGAGCAACACATCATTAACACCACAGGCCCCCCCCATAAGACAACCATCCTGTAGAAAAAATCCCATACAACGCCAGGAAGAGGAACGCCAAGTCCAAGAGATGTTAGAGGCCAGTATTGCCACCCCGTCCCTTAGTCCCTGGTCTTCCCCTGTTGTCCTAGTAAAAAAGAAAGATGTGTCAACCCGTTTTTGCGTCGATTACAGGAGATTGAATGACGTAACCATTAAGGACGCTACGCCATTACCCAGGATAGACGATTCCCTCGACTCCCTATACGGATCCAGATGGTTCACTATCCTCGACTTGCAAGCAGGGTATTGGCAAGTGCCTATCAAGGCAGAGGACCAAGAGAAAACAGCATTTTCCACTAGTGGTGGCCACCACTACGAATTTAACGTCCTACCTTTTGGCCTCTGTAACGGACCCGCCACTTTCTCCCGTTTGATGGAAGCGGTATTACATGGCCTAACCTGGGAGACCTGCCTAGCCTATCTAGACGATATTATTGTGTACTCACAAACCTGGGAAGAACACCTCCTCAGGTTGAGACAAGTTCTTCAAAGAATCCGAGCCGCCGGGTTGAAATTAAAACCCTCAAAGTGCGAGATTGCACGAAATAAGGTAGATTTCCTCGGCCACGTAATATCTGAACATGGTTTTGCACCAGATCCAAAGACACTTCAAGCCATACAAAACCAACCCCCACCCACCACCGTTAAAGGAGTACGTTCTTTTCTAGGTTTAGCCACATACTACAGACGTTTCGTCCCACACTTTGCCACAATAGCCAGACCCCTCCACAACTCACCCACAAAGACACCACATTCACCTGGACACCTGAAAGAGACCTCGCTTTTAACACTTTGAAACAAAAGCTAATCCAAGCCCCTATTGTCGCTTTCCCTGATTAACATAAACCTTTCAGTCTTTATACCGACGTATCTCTCTACGCCATTGGTGCAGTTTTAGCTCAAGTAAGAGACGGAGAGGAACATGTGATAGCGTATGCCAGCTCCACCCTCAACCAAGCACAACAGAATTATGCAGCCACCAAGAGAGAGTGCTTAAGGATCATTTGGGCACTCAGCCACTTCCGGTCATTTGTGTTGGGCGCAAAACTCGATATAATAACCGACCATCAATCTTTGCAATGGTTGCGTAAGTGCGAAACCAACTCAGCCATTTTGGTACGTTGGAGGGAGACACTAGAGGACTACGATTTTACAATACAGTATCGTCCAGGCAAACTTCACACCAATGCAGACGCCCTGTCACGTTTGCCAGTACCAAAAGACCCCCCACCAACCTAGCCGCCTTACAAAACACTGAGCTTTTATCTACCCCCATCCACCAACATAATTCCCCCCAGCCCCCTCACTAATTCAATCTTGGGAAACAAGAATCCGACCACCCTGGATACCGTTAAATGTCTTCAGGAAACTGACTCGCTGGGGAGATCAACTTGCCACAGACTCCGGTCACATAGTCTTAGACCCCACCATTGCCCATGACTACATGATTGCCATCCACGAGGGAAACGGCATACACCTTGGACAAAAGAAGATGTTAAAAATCTTTGCAGATCAATACTGGACCCCCAACCCCTCCAAAATTGCACAACGAGTGACAGAATCCTGCAAACCTTGTTTATTGGGGAAGGATAAATCACGCACCCCAGGCCCAGCTGGTACCATTTCTGCCAACAAACCGTTCCAAGTCCTATCCCTCGACATCATGGGCCCGTTTCCTTCTTACGCTGGCAACCACTATATCGTCACATTTGTTGACGTATATTCAAATTTTTAATAGCCTGCCCAGTTAAAGACCACACAGCCACCACAGTCGCCACACTGCTTGCCACAGAAGTGTTCCCTATATTCGGCCTTCCCCTTGCTCTTCTATCTGACAATGCCCCCGAATTTAGTGGACACGTTTGGCACCAGTTCACCCAACAATGCGGTATTAAGATCAAACACTCATCCCCGTACTGGCCTCAAGGAAATGCTATATGCGAACGCAGCCATCGCACCATCAACAACCAGTTACGTTCAAAAATGATTGCTCTTAACACCTCAGACTGGCCATCACAAATAAAGATGATACAATGGGGCATGAACACCTGTCCCCGAGAAGACGGTATTTCCCCTCATGAACGTGTTTACGGCGTACCCCCCCTGTTACTGCCGTTCCACCATCACGCTCACCTCCCCTCCAACACCTCCACAATTGACCCATTGCAACATCTGCAAAACACCCTCCATACCGCCCAAACCTGTCAAGACACCAAAACTGATAACCCCGATGATAAAAACCCTTTCTCCATCCACGACACCGTAATAGTAGCCAACCTCCCTGTCACCAACAAATTAGGCCCTCGCTATGTCGGGCCCTACACCATCATACAAGTCCCAAATGCCTACCAAGTCACTATCGATTATCACGGCGTGACTCGCACGTTCCGAACTAGATTCGTCCGAGCGTTTAAACCTCTAAAACCACAAGACATTACCCCACCCCACACGTCAGACCCTGAATTAAACACCCCTACTAACCCTTCCACTCAGGCTATAAATATTCCCATACAAACCCCTAAGGGCCTAAACCCTCCATCACCGAACCGACCAATCATTCCTCAACATACCCCCCAAACTAACCTCCACAAACCCCAAGCCCCCACTATCACACCTTCCTCCACCATGACACCTTCCTTCACTTCTGATAGTCAAGTACCTCCCCAACTTATCCAAGTACGAAAACCTCCACCCACAACCCCGACCACAACGGAAACCCTCCCGTCTAGCCCTGACATATCCCCACCAGGCACCACAGTGAGAAAACCACCACCCCCACCCAAAACCAAGTACACACCCAACCGCACCACACAATCCACCTCAGTAACCTCACGCTACAACTTACGCCCACGACGAAAATCTTTTAAAACCTCCAGAAAACACACCCTGCTAACCCCGTTCCGTAGGGCTGCCAGACCACTATCCTCCTCCTCCTCTTCTTCTTCGTCGAATTCTCCTCCACAAAGGGAAAGGAGACGAATAATCACAAGTAAACACCATAACCCCTCTAACTATATTCCAAAAATAACAACCCCCACCCTCCCATGAAAACACATACCTTCCTCTTCAACCTCATCCCCTCTCAACCCCCACCTCATCACCCCGAATGACCTGCTAGATCTACCACCCCACCAAACTCCCATAAAACCGCCTATTTCCACCACCAGCAAATCACCGACCCCACCAAAGAACACACCCAACACATGTTCCTACCCCCAACCCTCCAAATTAAATCAACACACACACCCCCTCTTTCTCACACACCTCCCTCACGCACCTTACCTAAACCGATATTGCACATTGCCTCCATATATTTTCCCAGCCTGCAACACCACCCAAGAAAACCCCAAAAACCCCAGACTCATAACCCCCCTTCACCCCCAGCTCCGTTTTCACGCGTTAATCCCTCCCCTTCAGTTAGTAACCCATTCACCACACTGAAGAGGCCTCCTGTCAGTCCACACACCTCACTCGATACATGACCTCCACCATGAACAAATCCACCCTTCGTCGCCCCCGTCCCTACCCCCACGGGGGAACACTACACACCATTCATACGAAAGGTTAAAGTAAAAACGTCCACAGGACGCTTAGCCCGTCTACAGCGCCCACACAAGCCCGGGCAACCGCCCTCCCCACAAGGACACCCATTCCTACAGGTCCACATAGACCTGCAAAGAAAACCTGACCCTCGCTCTCTTGCTTGGTGGGACCTTCTCAATACACTCAAAATGACCCACCATGACTATGCTTCTTTTTACTTCACCCTTGAGGCTCGGGGACGAGCCTACAATGAAGGAGAGGGAAGTAAAATGCCCCAGAACGAGAAGCCCACCACGGAAGCCACGAGCGAACACCACACAGAAACACCCGAAAGAAAGGCCCACAGAACGAAAGGACCAGGTGACCGAGCCAACCAGTTAAGACAGGCCGAAGCCCGCAGGGCTAAGCAGCTCCAAACCACTCCTGCCTACCCCTTCTAATAATAATAATAATAATAATAATAATATTTATTCAGTTAGCAATTTACAGAGTTGGTACCACATAGTATGTTACAAATATGACATGTACCAGCCTTGCATAATTCCAACTAAGGATAGCCCAATAAGGCCGTTAGGCGTATTTCCATTGGGGTCCTTGTGGGATTAGGTTAGCTGGGAAAAAAGGGGAGGATAAAGAAATAGATACTTTAGAGAAAGTATTTCTAGGGGGTTATTTTATATTTATAGGGGGTTATTTTAAGATTCCTTACATCCTACAGTAAATATCAGTAATCCGTAATCAGTAATCATTTCAGTTTGGTTTGTCTATCTCTTATGTCGCATTTAGTAGTAGACATAAGCTTGATGCTCCCTTCTCGCAGCTGTCCGGTCCAGGTGTTCCTTCAGGCTACGTCTGAAGGAATACAGTGTTCTCTTTTCACGGACTGACTGGGGTAGGTCGTTCCAGTCTTTGATGGCGGTGAAGAAGAATGTTTGCTTACCCTGTCCTTGGATTCTCGGGACCTTAAAATTAAACATCCTGTTTGTTCTTCCTCTCATTTGCTTTAACAAAATCATTCTTTAGATACTCTGGAGCTCTGTCATAGAAAATTTTGAAGGCATTAGTGAGCCTGATTTGTTTGGCCCTGTCAGAGACATTGAGCATACCTAGTGACTGAAGTTGTTCCTGGCCAACATGTGATCTGGGTCCTAGGTTCAGCATGAACCTAACCATTTTATTTTGAGTGACCTGAAGTTTGTGCTGTGCTGATTTAGATGATGCAGAGTACCAGGATGACACAGAATAGTCAAAATTACATTGAACAAGCGCTTGGCAGAGGGTCTTTTTGGTCGCCGCGGGCAAGCATCCCACCTGTCTATACAGGTATTTTATACGTGCTTTACACTCACTCAGGATAGATTCCAAAATTGTTTCACCTGACAAACTCGCGTCCAGTTTTAGTCCGAGATATTTAACTTGTGACACTGTTGTTATAGGAATATCATTACAGTTGACCGAGAAGCCCACAATGTCTTTCAGTTTGCGTTTTGTTCCACATAAGATGGCTTCCGTCTTGCCCAGGTGAAGAGATAGTCTATTGTCCACTAGCCATTCACTACATGATTCTAGTTCTTTGGAAAGTGAAGCAGCATTACTTATTGGGTCTTTTCCTGAAACCAGAAGCACGCTGTCGTCTGCATACAGTAATAATTTACATGAGACGCTCAGTTCCATGTCATTCACATAACAGAGAAAGAGTAAGGGACCAAGGATGCTTCCCTGCGGGACCCCACAGTTAATTGGCATAGAATCAGATATATTATCATCAATTTTGACTCTGGGTTCTACCACTAAGATAAGATTTAAACCAGTTCACAGACCCTATGCCCATTGCTTGTAGTTTATTACATAGGATATCATGGTCTACTGTGTCAAACGCTTTTTGTAGATCAAGAAGAACCATACCGGTGTAGTTACCTTTAGACATTTCTTTACGAATGTGATCCATTAAGTGGATGAGACAGGAGTCTGTCGAGTACATGCATCTGAAACCTGATTGAAACTTATAGAATAGATCATTTTGTTTGAGGTAGTGTTCAATTTGGGTGTATACCGCTCTTTCAAGGATTTTAGATACAATACATAATATGCTAAACTGGTCTGTAGTTACCAACTTCTAGTTTATTTCCTTTCTTGAATAGAGGGGTTACAATAGCTTCCTTCAGTTCACCAGGTACAGTGTTGGTGTTAATTGACAAGTTGATGATGTGGGTTAGGGGGCTTGCTATACCAATGGCTCCATCTCGTAGAAATTTGGCAGGAATTTTGTCTGGTCCTGTGCTTTTATGTACATTTAGGTTAGACAGCTCGTCAAAAGTGTATTTTGGTGTAACATTTTGCAATCCAAATGTGTTCGGGTGTATGTCTTTATCTCTGTAGAAATTTCGAAAGGTGGCCGTTGTTGTTGTGTATTTATTGAGAGGTTGAGGTAGGTTCTGTGCAAGTGTGTTTGCTATGGAGGTGAAGAAGGAGTTGAAGTAGGTTGAAATTTGTCGTTTATCGTGGCAAACCTGATCATTAATGGTGAGAGCAATATTAGTGTTAGACGAATCCCTTGTCTTGATGCTGTAGCCTGTTGTTTTTAGGTGCCTCCATAGTTTTTTTGGGTTATTCTGATATTCCTCTGCCTTATTGTGAAAATAATTAGTTTTCGCTGATTTTATTTTCCTACTTAGTTTATTCCTGGCCCTGTTGAACTCATGTTTCAGACCTTGATCCTGTCTATGTTTCGCTAGCCTTTTTAACAGATTGTCTCTGTGTTCCAGATGGGGTAGTATGTCATTGTTGATCCATGAGTCTGACCTTGCTTTAATTCGTATGTCTTTCAGAGGAGCTATTTCGTCTAGAATGTTTGTGATGATGGTTCTGAAGCCAACCCCTGCGTCATTAACGTTTATACTTCCAAACACTGGAGACCAGTCTGTATTCCATAAAATGTCCAGAGATTTTTCTTTATTGTAGTTTCAGAGTGACCTTGTTTTGATAACCTTGTGATTCTCTAGGGTAATTTTTGTGGTTTTTCGTGTGCAATATGTGACGAAGTGATCACTTATCCCAGCCTGTATAATCCCTGATTGGGATATTTTGTCCTCTCTGTTACAGTTTATGTGGACTATTATTGTGGCAGTGTTCTCAGAGATACGTGTGGGGGTTGTGATGAGTTGTTTGTGATTGTGCATTGTCAGTATATGCCTATATTCTCGTACAAGCCTATTATTTCGTTGTTTGTAACACAGGTTAAAATCCCCTAGTATGATGGATTCATTCCGAGGGTCTAGCGATGACAAAGTTCGTTCAAATTTGGTCAAGAATTGTGTGTCGTCTGGTGGCCTATAGCATACCCCAATTGTGATGGGTCTTGTCCTCGGCAGGTGTTGATCGATCCACAGAGCTTCGTGATTTTCTACATGGAGGTCGGTCCTAGTTGTGTGTGTGAGGTTGTTTTTTACATACAGACATACTCCTCCCCCATGCCTATTGCGATCATTCCTAACCATATTGAAACCTTGAATGTTTATTTCACCATCGTTTATACTTGAATCCAGCCAGGTTTCTGTGATTGCAATTATTGAAGCTTTTGCCTTATTAGCTAACAAGTTTATTTCTGACAATTTATGGTACATTGATCTGGCGTTAATGTGGATAAGATGGAGTCCTTTGTTGGTGAACACTCTGTATTCATCTTTGATTTTGAATGTGTCCTGGCTGGATTCTAAGTTGTTAATACTAATTGGTTCATTTACATTAATATTCGGTAATGGAATGCAAGGCACATATGTTGCATAGGAATTCCCGTTCTTCACTGTTGGTCTTCTTAGAGATGCACTTCATGTGAGCTACAGTTTTACACTTAACACAGTTTATGATCCTTTGTTTTCTTGTTATGAGTGATTCACATATTTCACAAATGATTTTAGGACTTTTAATAGCTACTTCCCTACATTTATCGCATTCCACTTCTTTTCTGCTAGTAACGTGAGTACATCGATCGTGTACTGTTTCATTACATCTACTACATTGTGATGTTGTACTCCTTTTGTTGAATCCAATATCGCACACTATACATATTTTCCTGTTACTGTTCATCGTACGTCTGGCGGTGTGGTGATCAGCTGTGCGCCGTGAGCGGCTGATGGTGTGTGAGCGCGTGAGATGACCTTTCCCCCACCTCGCGTATACACTACCCCTCTTGTCCTACACCTCTACCTACATGATGATGAACATAAATACACCTTAAGTTAATACACCCATGCACTGTCCCTAAGTTAGGATATCAATATCAACATACCCTAAAATACCTTGTCTTGCCAGACTAAGTTTCTGAAGACCAATCGCCCCATAAATCTATGTATGTTCTTCCATCCGAGAAGTAATATGTTTACCCCTGTCTTGCCAGACTAAGTTTCTGAAGACCAACCGCCCCCATAAATCTATGTATGTTCTTCCCAGGTTAAAACACCCATGCCCTGTCCCTAGGTTGAGCCAATGCCAACCAGTTCAGACAGGCCTAAATCTATGTATGTTTTTTCCCATCCAAGAAGTAATATGTTAACCCCCTGTCTTGCCAGACTCAGTTTCTGAAGACCAATCGCCCCCATAAAATCTATATATGTTCTTCCATCCGAGAAGTAGTATGTTAAAATCCCATGTCCTAATTGATAAGAAACTATGATACCCACGGGTACACCAGTGTATATAGGACCATTGTTCCTGTAAGACCTAGACAGAAATGACTGAAGATGTTAGCCACCATGCAGTAACTTTAATTCTTACCCCAACCAGAGATTGTATATACAACCCTCTTTTACCATTGTCTCGACGCATTTTCACTACGAAACAATACCGAAGTTACCCCTACGAACTGCCGTTTTCTTTGGGGTATATGTCATAGAAAACGCAGTTCCCAGGAACAACTAGATCAGCAAGAAATAGTGTCAGATTAAGTGTCCATAACCATCGTATTGACGAGTAATAATACACCATGTTTTTCCCTACTTTTATCCACAGTCAAGCACACACCTACAGTTAACCTCCTCTTCCCCACAGCCCCACAGTCCACATGATTCTATCCTTTCCAGACTCATATTACCAACCCCTATTGCTCATCTCCCGGTAGCGTTTGACTAACATACTTTCCCTGTCATTAACCCCCCAAGCTCCGATACCAACTGTAGTCTAATGCCACCCCTACGCCCAGAGACCTTAGGGTCAAACTTCCACGTAGCCCCCCTTAACCCTCTCCCTCTCGTTAACCCCCCCACGCTCCTCGACTCCTTTCCGACCTAGCCTCTCCACCATACCTCCTAAATATCCTTGATTTTTCCGTTGCTAACATTCTCCAACCTTTTATATATATACTCCTATCCAGCCTACCTTCCCTTAGTAGGATGGAACAACATTAGAACTTTACTAACCCTTTGCATGCCATCTATTCCCTCACAACCTATTCACAACCCTGTACCAAATGATCGTCAGTGCGAGGCTAGCCGCCTCGCCAGTGACTAACTTCTATTGCCATACTTCCAGATAAATGTGGCAGAGTTAGCAACCCAGTCTCCACCACATCCAGCAAACCATGCAATTAACAACCCAACCGATTAAACCAGCTAGTCAAGGCACCTTCGGTTTTATTATTACGAACACCCACATCTGTCTCATAAACAGAGGGTTATTACAAACACTTGTGATATGGCAAGCCCCTAGCCACAGCCGCCGGACGACCATCACAGAGAGAGGGCGCGCACCTCCCCTTTTTTACCCACCCGAGGAGGGAGACCCCCACCCCTGCGGAGGTATACCTGACCCCTGTTTTGACTTCCGGGTCATTGCCAGGTAGCACAGGAATTCTTCCTATCAATGAACTAACCATGCATGACTAACCCCTTTACTAACCTCTATTAACCCACAATAGCCCATTCACCTTTCTTGCATACTCTGATAACCAAATTAGCACCTCAGCTATACCATAGAATGAAGACTGAGCAATGTAAGAGAGACGCTCCTATCACAGCTGTCCCAGTCCTCCTCGCAAAGTAGATCCAGTCTCCCTCCCCTCAATACTTCCAGTATAGCCAAAATAGTACCTCTTACTAAGGCTCAGTTATATCACATTATGAAGGCCCCCTATAGCCATGTGCCACAACAGTAATCACCACCTTACCTAGTCCCCGTATCTATTGAGAGCTCAAATAATTCCATAAGACTCGAGATCCCTTGGGCCTACAGGGTCCAAAACCGAGCCTATAAACCCAGCTCCAGCCCCCAGTAAAATCAGTTGAAAGATAGACACCAACCAGTGGCTGGCCCCCTTAACCCTCTCCGACATATGACGCAATTTTGAGCCTATTGGGGATACTTTAAAACCTTTGTGTTACCATCAGGTGGTATATAGAAACCTTTAGTTTAGTTATTTCAACCTCTGCAGTTGTCTTTGAGTTAGCTGTGGGCAGAAACCTAATTTTGGAGAGGTAATTATATGAGTGAGAGAACTCTATTTTTTATTGATAATCTGGCAACCTCTGCGTCATATGAGTCTGAAAGGGTTAAGTTGACCTCTAGCTCTGCCCTTGTGTTGTTCCTGAGAATTGAGTTCCAGAGCCGGCAGACTCCGTGGCAGATTTGAGATAGAAGCATCTGTCCACGTACAAGAAATCTACGTGCACCTTATAACCTTCACACACCAGTGGGTATATAAGCGTGTAGCCAGCAACGATCGCCAAGAGATCCGTCTTGAGAACTTCCTACATATGGACCCCCTGGACGGCCGCGGAACCAGTCGTTAGCCCCCAACATCACGGACGCAAGATAACCAGGACCAGACCAACCAAATACTACCCAAGATTCACTTTATTAGTACTACAGTGTTACAGTGCTATTTAGAGACTCACTTATTAATATTTCTATGAAGTGGCTATATCTTTGCCCCAGTATAATTCATATATAACCATTCCATCAGGAAGTGCTAAGCGTATCAGTGTTCATTAATTAACAGGCGACATTAACTCTCGTAATTACCCCGATCCAGATATTATTACATAGAAGTAAAACCCTAGTGATATCTAACGTTCGCCCACTGATTTGCGTTCTACGTATTTCTGCTATAAGAATATAAAACTTAGATCAGTACCCCCCTGAGGTTACTAGAATTCTCGTGCTCTAAATATACGCGTGTCTAATCTAGTCTGTGAACTACTACTCGTGCACCAGAACTGCCAGTAATAAATCTAAATAGTGAAATTGAATCTATAAGTAACATTGATGGCTTCCAGTATATAAACTTGCGAACAAAGCCAGTGATCAGAAGAGTATACCTGAACATTGGAAGTGGGAGACTAGGCTCCATCCAGATCCACTAATGCTAGTTGTTCAATTCTATCATTTGTCTTGTACGAGTATTCATACCTTCTTATGCTTCCTATTAATCATCCTCAATAAACGTAATCGTGTGTCTTGTTACCGTGTGTTTATTTTGTGTTCTCTATTCCTCATACCTTGTTTTGTGCATGCAGCCTTATATACCCAGTCAGTTAGAACTCACATTACCCAAGTTAATCCTGTAGAAAAACAGGGCATAACAAAAATTATATAAAAGTGTTCTACATTGTGGCAAAGATATACAACTGTATAAACATTCTCATATATTTACATTACAATAACAATGCATGGAAACAATTGCGCATAGCTCGCGAACCAATTACGCTATATTATTTTGGTTTTCACCACATGTTAGAAAGATCATAATTTTCCGATTACGGTGATATAAACAGTTATATACGTATCCGAGCAAATAAAGCAACGCCGAGGTGGGGAACAGCTCGGAACCCGGCTAGCGTCGGCGGAAAGGGGACGAGTGAAGCGTAAATATTCGCATTTTGGCTCTTCATTTCAAATATTCATAGAGCAAAAAGTATTTGTCGTAGGAACTTCTAGTTTCTTTTATTCCTCTTCAGCATTATCTGCCGTATTCATACAGCCTAAATTTAGAACCATAGACATCATAACAACGAAATAATTCGAAAATGTTATAAACCATATCATGCAAAGTCATACCTTTTTTGTTTTCGGTCATTGCTTGAAAACTGTTGAAGATAGACAATTTCTGTTTTCAGATTTGGAAAGAGGAGAAAAAATACTATTATTTGAGCAAATAAAAATATATGGTCATCACTCACAATTTCGAGATAGGACGGTGTGAAGACAATTGCCCGGGAAAAACTTTTATTCCGGAGTCGTTTACACTTACATATTGCGATTTTTTTACATTTTTTTATTTTTATAATGTAGTACAGTTATTCCTCTTTCCATTGACATATGATACATCACAATACACAGCATTCTGGTGGATGAAAATACAGAAAAACACAAGGCTTCGAAAACTCGCCCAGCCTGGTATTTCGTGGCAAAATAAAGAAGGGCTGACGGTTTTCAATCAATTTAACCCTCTCACGTTCTTGACGCACTTTTGAGCCTATTAGGGATACTTTAACCCTCTCCGACATATGATGCGATTTTGAGCCGATTAGGGATACTTTAAAGCCTTTGTTACCATCAGGGGTATTTAGAAACCTTTAGTTTAGTTACTTCAACCTCTGCAGTTGTCTTTGAGTTAGCTGTGGGCAGAAAACTAATTTTGGAGATGTAATTATAAGAGTGAGAGAACTCTATTTCTTAGTGCTAATCTGGCAACCTCTGCGTCATGTGAGTCTGAAGGGGTTAAAGCCTTTGTTACCATCAGGGGTGTTTAGAAACCTTTAATTTAGTTACTTTAACCTCTGCAGTTGTCTTTGAGTTAGCTGTGGGCAGAAAACTAATTTTGGAGAGGTAATTATAAGAGTGAGAGAACTCTATTTCTTATTGCTAATCTGGCAACCTCTGCGTCATATGGTCGTGAGAGGGTTAAGTTAGGGGATGCGAGAGTGTTAACCCTCTCGCCTCTGGTAACATATTTATATTGAAAATGGTGAGCCCTTCTCTAATTTGCCATGAAATACCAGGCTGGGTGAGTTTTCGAAGCCTTGTGTTTTTCTGTATTTTCATCCACCAGAATGCTGTTTATTGTGATGTATCATATGTCAATGGAAAGAGGAATAACTATACTACATTATACCAAAACAAAATGTAAAATAAATCACAATATGAAAGTGTAAACGACTCCGGAATAAAAGTTTTTCCCGGGCAATTGTCTTCACACCGTCCTATCTCGAAATTGTGCGTGATGACCATATATTTTTATTTGCTCAAATAATGGTATCTTTTCTGCTCTTTTCAAATCTGAAAACAGAAATTGTCTATCTTCAATAGTTCTCAAGCAGTGACCGAAAACAAATAAAGTATGACTTTGCATGATATGGTTTATAACATTTTCGAAGTATTTCGTTGTTACGATGTCTATGGTTTTCAATTTAGACTGTATGAATACGGCAGATAATGCTGAAGAGAATAAAAAAAACTAGAAGTTCCTACGACAAATACTTTTTGCTCTATGAATATTTGAAATGAAGAGCCAAAATGCGAATATTTACGCTTCACTCGTCTCCGTTCCGCCGACGCTAGCCGGGTTCCGAGCTGTTCCCCACCACGGCGTTGCTTTATTTGCTCGGATACATATATAACTGTTTATATCACCGTAATCGGAAAATTATGTTCTTTCTAATGGTGAAAACCAAAATAATATAGCGTAATTGGTTCGCGAGCTATGCACAATTGTTTCCATGCATTGTTATTGTTATGTAAATATATGAGAATGTTTATACAGTTGTATATCTTTGCCACCATGTACAACACTTTTATATAATTTTCCTTGCCAATAATTGTATAATGTTCATAGAACACATGTCAGGCATGAAGGTTGTCAATTTTACTTACCTGGTAGAGCCACAACCCTTTCCAACGAGAAGGGAAATGGCTCCTGGGTTGACAGTGATAAAACAAAACAAGAAAGCCAGGTTATCTTCAAATAATAAATTCAGAAATAATTCTATTGTACACACAAATAAAGTAATATATAAATATATATATATATATATATATATATATATATATATATATATATATATATACAAGGTGTCAAACAAAATATAATGAATGGTAACAAAAATGTGTGTGTGGGTATTTATATATATATATATATATATATACATACAAGGTGTCATAAATATATATATATTTATGCGGTATATAATTATATATAAAATAAATAAAATAAAATATAAATAAAATGAAATAAATAAAATAAAATAAATAAAAACAATAATAAATCAATAAATATATAAAACATAAAAATATAATAATAATATAAATACTCGATTATGGGCCTTGGGCTTGCTCGGGACCTTGGGGCTGATCCGCTAGATACCCTGGGGAACAGGAATAAAAAATATAAATATACCGGTATATATATATATATATATATATATATATATATACAGTATGTATATACCGGTATATAAAATAAACAAAATAAAAATATAAATAAAATGAAATAAATAAAATAAAATAAATAAAAACAATAATAAATAAAATAAATAAATATATAAATAAAATTAAAATGTAATAATATAAATACTCGATTATGGGCCTTGGGCTTGCTCGGGACCTTGGGGCTGATCCGCTAGACACCCTGGGGAACAGGAATAAAAAAAAAAATATATATATATAAATATATATCTACTGTATATATATTATATATATACGGTATATATAAATATACAGTATATATATATATATATATATATATATATATATATATATATATATATATATATATATATATACCGTATATATATAAAATAAATAAAATAAAATAAGTAAAAACAATAATAAATCAAATAAATAAATATATAAATTATAATAAAAAATATAATAATAATATAAATACTCGATTATGGGCCATGGGCTTGCTCGGGACCTTGGGGCTGATCCGCTAGACACCCTGGGGAACAGGAATAAAAAATATATATATAAGGTATATATACTGTATATAAAATAAATAAAATAAACATATAAATAAAATGAAATAAATAAAATAAAATAAATAAAAACAATAACAAATCAAATAAATAAATAGGCCTATTTAAATAAAATAAAAAATCATATAATAATATAAATACTCGATTATGGGCCTTGGGCTTGCTCGGGACCTTGGGGCTGTTATATAATATATATATAATATATATATATATATATATAATATATATATGGATCATGACCAAGAAGAAGAAGTATGGTGTGACGGTGTGATTAGACTCCAGTTTTCACCTCACATTTTCCACATAATGGGCCATCCAGCAAGTACTCTACCTGTCACATAGGTGCATGAATACCTAGTGTTCACACTCTGATAAAGTACATAGTAGTTTCTTAATGGAGTGTGTGAATTTACTCTAAATAAAGTGCCGTCGAAAAGTGATCACAACAACATGGCTCCCGAAGAGACAATCTCAAGCCAGGGACCAACTCACCCCTCCCAAGATGGACTTATTATCGATGAGCTACTGTGTTTCCTGACTAATAAATCCAATTTTCTGAGTACTGACGTGTTAACAAAATTGTGTGTTGAATTCTATGATGAGGAAGTGATTGTGTCCTCCAAGAATAGACTGTTTGAACTGTGTGCTGACGACAATAGTGACCGGAACAGGAAAAGACAGGGTCCCAACAAAAATAGTGAGAATATTAAAGACATAATTAAGCTGATTCTGGAAAAAGGTAATAATATACCCACATTTGTTGCCCATAACCTTGGTAAACTCCCACCCATCCAATTTGATCATGTTGACGTTACTGTGCTCCTTAGTGAGATCAAGAAAACTCAGTCAGAAGTTTCTAATCTGAGAAAGTGTTCCTCAGCCCAAAATGACTGTATGAAGGACTTATTGAGTGCAACTGGTGATCTGAGTAGTAGAGAGCTAGTGATTGAGGACTACAGCCAATCCCACGGAAATTTAATATCTTCGGGTGGCTTTCCCTCAAATAGGCCTAGGCCTACTGCATCTGTAAATGACACTAATCCAGAGCCTATAAATACCACACCTGCAGTGTCTACTACCAGCCGCACTACATCAGATAGCGCCCCCTCCACTACACAGGAGACCACGGCCACATCCACAACTGTCCACGACACAACGATCAGAACCGACGGCGACGACTCCGACGAGACAACCCGAGGGAGGCCTAACTCTGTTGAAACCTTTGCCACAGGGGAAATTACTGATGCCACCACCAGCTGCTCCACACCATGTGCCAGTGGCACCTCCTCCATCACACAGGAAGCCACAGCCATAACGAGTAGAACCAATGAGACAACCCGAGGTAGGCCTAACATCAACGTAACTTCTGCCACTGAGGAAATTAATGAAGTCAACCCTGCAGTGAGGAGCGTCGGAAGCGGTACACCCGCTATAATGAGTATAGCAACACCTGGGGCCTATAATGTAGCTGTAAGTACAGGCAACGCGCAAGGCATCACTACAGCACTTGCGACGGGAAGGAGCTCGACGACAACCCCTATCGACAGGATCACAACGCCTCCACCCTCAGGTGATAAGGGGGAGGGTACTGTTCAAGGACAATGGTTTAGGGTACATTCCACCAAAGGTAAAACTCATCACATACCTGAGGGGGAACAGAGGCTGAATGGAGATACCGGTACTGGTACCACAAACAATGTTAGGAATTCTATGGCTGTGCAAATTCAACCTAGGAACTTTATGCATCAGGGGATTAAGGGTAAAAATAAAAGTACGGGGATAAGTACAGTTAAAAAAGTGAAAAGATCATGCATAGCCAAAGTATTCGCGACAGGTTTTAAGCCAGGAGTGACGGCATCCGACTTGAAAGAATATCTCTCCAATAAACTCAGTCTTAGTATGGATGTTGAACCAATTATTCCCTGGTCTGATAGGCACACATATATTTCATTCAGAATAAACTGTGAGTGTCCAAATCCCGAGGTGTTTATGGATGAAGAACTTTGGCCAGAGGAAGCATCGGTGTACTGGTGGAGAGAACGTAGGGCACAGGTACCGGTATCAACAAATGAGGACTCTATAACTACGGTAACCCACCCTCCCAACAACTCTTAATCATGGATATAAAGTCTACTTCATCTCCCAACAATTTGCGTATTGCTACTTATAACTGTAGGGGGCTCCCTAAAACCAACAGAGGGCTTCTCCTACGCCCTGATGTAGTAGACGTATTTAATACCAGTGATATTGTGTGCCTGCAGGAGACTTGGTATTTTAAACAGGATTTGGGTAACCTCAGTACTATCTGTGATAATTTTCATGGGTTTGGGGTCTCGACAACCGATGCTATGGATGGTCTAGTAGCAGGTCACCCACCGGGAGGAGTAGCTATTTTGTGGAGGGACTCTTTAGACAGCCGGGTTAAACCACTTGTAACAAATTTACCATGGTGTACAGGTATAGAAATAGAAGATATCCAACGGAAAGTAGTTATTCTTAGTGTGTACTTGCCCTACCAATGTAATGAAAATGAAGAACAATACCTGGAATGCCTTGGAGAGCTAAGTGCTCTTTTACAAGAACTAAATACCACCTGCTACTCTGTAATAGGGGACTGGAATGCTAATCTGAAGGACATGAGTAACTCTCTGTTTGCTAGTCATATGACTAACTTCTGTGGTGAGCATGATCTAATTATCTCTTCTCAGCTCATGCTCCCTCATAGTAGTTACACATGTGTCAGTGCAGAATGGGGCTCAACGTCTTGGCTAGATCATACCGTAGCTAGTGCTGATTTCCATGATATGATAACAAATATGGAAATTCAGTATACATATACAGATGAAGATCATATCCCATTGACCTTAACAGCTAGTTTGGAAAGAGCGCCAGAATTAACCCAGTCAAACAATAGTGTAAATCCAAAACTGCCATGGGGCAGGCTTGACGAGGAGGAGTGTGAGCAATTTTGCACTTTAACACACACTCTCCTTTATGAGCTTGATCCTGGCAGTGAGGATGCCATTACCTGTGAAGACCCCAATTGTGTTAATGCTAGTCATCGAGAAGAAGTCAGCAAGCTGTACAATAATATTATATCTTGTCTTACTAAGGCTAGTGACATAGTATTTCACAAGCATAACAAAAATTACTCTTTTAACAAACCTGGGTGGAATGACCATGTTTCAGAACTATACCAGGCATCCCGAGATGCTCGTAGTGTATGGCTGGATCATAACAAACCGAGACAGGGACCCATTTTTGTAGGTAGTAGGGGTAGGCAGCCCCGCCCAGGGAAGTACTACCGCCAAGGTTTCGGGAGACTCAGGGAATAGCCTGAATTCCATTTTCTCTCCCAGGCCTTGGTAGCTGGATACATATCTTTCTGCCTCACATCAGGGGTATCAGGAAAACCCTCTTTATATAACATACACATCCAACTTCACGACATTGCCCTACATCGCTATCCTCTATCCATAAAATACTACTCTTCCCACTACATATCATACATGTAACACCATACACTTACCTTATAAATATGGCAGTACAATTGTTACGAGCAAACCTGGTGGTCCCTCGGATATCCACCCCGGCAGGGTTGGGTTATTGACACAGGGCCCTCCCGGTCGTCATCATGCGACTGTGTCAAGAGTATTGCAACGTCCCAAAGCTGCTTGTCAGTACAGCTATTTCTTTAGTAATATAAGGGGACTTCACTCTAACATCATTCTGTACACCAATTTCTCAAGCAGAATCCCCTACTCTCCTTTTTTTGACAGAGACTCAAGTAACATCCACATCTGACACATCTAGATTTAATTTTCCAGGTTATCAACTGCTCCAAAATTTCAGACCTAAAGGTGGTGTATGTTGCTTCGCAAAATCTGAAATTGCCCTGGAGGAGGTTACTAGTTTCAATTGTCCCTATTTTGATTATTCTATATACAAATTAATTTCTGCTGGTAAATTTAAATACATATGTTGCATCTACCGTTCCCCAAATACTCCTCCAGAGCAAAGTCTTTTTGATTCTCTGTCCTCACAACTCAGTGTCCTCAACTTAAATGCTTCTTCTGAAATCACTGTGTTGGGTGATTTTAATGTCCATAATGTTGAATGGCTCACTCATTCAGCCAGGACTGATGATGCTGGTCTTGAATGTGAGCTATTTGCAGACTCATTTAATCTCATTCAACTAGTCAACCAACCCACCCGTGTACCAGACAATCCTAATCATAATTCCCACCTACTGGACTTATTTTTAACAACCAATTCAGAAAATTATGATGTTACAGTGAGGTCCCCACTTGGATCTTCTGATCACTGTCTGATACAGGCCACCTGTCTATCACCTACCACACCCTCCCACTCTGAACCTGTTTTGGTGACTAAATGGCATTACGATAGGGCAGACTGGGAGGGTCTTCAAGGTTTCTTTATTGATATTCCCTGGACCTCTTTCTTTTCTAATGATGCACACTCCACCTTGAGCCACATACAAGATTTTGTAAAAATTGGAATGGAAACTTTTATTCCTCATCAAAAGTACAGTAAAAGATCTAATTCACCTAAATGGTTTGACCATAATTGTGCTAGAGTAACTGAACAAAAAGCAATAGCCTACAATGCATACACAAGATCAAAAACACATGAAGCCTTTAATTACTTTAGAAACATCAGAAATCATGCCAAAACTGTATTAAACCTAACTAAATCAAACTTTCTCCATAAGCAGGCAAATAAACTTCTAAATAATCCAAATGATAACAAAATATTTTGGTCTACTCTTAACTCATTCAAATCCAACTTCACTACTGCTTCATCCATTCCACCATTAAAATCTCCGACTGGCAATCTTGTAAGTGACCCACGAGGTAAAGCTAACCTTCTTGCAGATATTTTCTCCACCAACTCAACCTTAGATGAAATAAATCAAGATGTCCCTGTACTTAATTTTAATTCACCTGAAATTCCCTCACTTAAGATCCACACCAGACATGTCAAAACTATTTTGCAGAATCTCTCAGTAGATAAGGCTCCTGGTCCAGATGAAATTCCTCCAATAGTACTTAAGAATTGCTCCTTGGTGCTCGCTCCTGTATTGGCAAAATTTTTCCGTCTGTGTACTCATACCTCATGCTTCCCAGTACCCTGGAAAGAAGCAAACATCCATCCAGTTCCTAAAAAAGGTGCCTCTTCAGATCCATCAAACTACAGACCAATAGCTATAACTTCCACTCTTGGCAAAGTTTTTGAAATTATATTAAATAATCACATAATTAAGCATCTGGAGAATAATAAATTAATCAGTGATAGGCAATATGGTTTTAGACGATGTCGATCAACTGCAGACATTCTTTGCCTTCTTACGCATCAAATCAACCAAGCTACAGACCAACATGGTGAAACACATACAATAGCACTGGATATATCAAAGGCATTTGATAGAGTCTGGCATCAATCCTTATTGTCGAAGATGTCACACTACGGCCTTGCATCATTAGTTCCACTAATTTCTTCTTATCTTCATAACAGAAAAATACGTGTAATGGTAGATGGCCTTTATTCTCAATTTCACTCAATAAATGCTGGTGTTCCCCAGGGATCAGTTTTGGCCCCAACTCTGTTCCTCATTCATATCAATGATCTCATATCTACCACTCATAATCCAATACATTCCTACGCAGATGACTCAACACTCCACAGTTCCTTCACATTTACCAATTCTTTCACCCAACCCGATCTTATAAATTCAAAAATAAACACTGCAATTTCTCTGAACCGGGACCTTTCTAGAATTAATGAATGGGGACAAGAGAATCTAGTTTCCTTTAATGCACAGAAAACCAAGTACATTCAATTTTCTAACCGACAGAATCTCACTGACTCCCATATATTTTTTAATGATGTAAATATTCCCACTTCCCCTAGTATTGACATTCTCGGTGTAACATTAACTACTAACTTGAGCTGGACACATTATGTTAGAAGCATTGCTAAGAATGCCTCTAAAAAACTGGGACTCCTGTACAGAGTTCGAGAATTCTTCACTGACGAGCAGTTGGCCGTAATATATAAAAGTCATGTGCGCTCTCAGATGGATTACTGTTCACCTCTGTGGGGTGGAAGTGGAGTGGTTGCATTGAGGCAGTTGGACAAAATTCAAAATAAAGCTATTAGATTAATCAATAACCCTGCAATCACACAGGACCTTCCTACATTAGCCATACGAAGAAACGTTGCATCCCTTGCATTATTCTACAGATATTTTCACAGCAATTGTTCCGAGGAACTTGCTTCAATTGTGCCGCCTCTCCACATCTTTCCCCGTAGAACTAGGGCAGCTGAGAGCGCCCATGAATTTACACTTTCTCCTCCACAATGCAGAACTTCTGCTTATCAGAATTCATTTATCCCCAGAGCTACTACTCTTTGGAATTCACTTCCCTCGAATTGCTTTCCACAAACTTACAATCAACAAATGTTTAAATCCAGTTGTTACAAACATTTTATGAATGGAGGATGCCTTTAGGCACATGGACCTTTTTGTTTTATCTGTGTTTTTCCTTCCTCCGTTCATTGTCTCTTAAAAAAAAAAAAAAAAAAAATGTTCACCAGACTAAAGGCTAGATGCAAGTATGCAATCAGATATATAAAAAACAATGAAAATGTATTAAGAAGAGAAGCATTGGCCAAAAACTTTGCTAGCAAAGACACATTGGCCTTCTGGAAGGATATTAAAAAAATGCATAATAGCTGCACACCTCTACCCGTTAGTGTAGATGGGATCTCTGGTACTAATAACATAGCCAATCTTTGGAAAACACATTACCAAACTTTGTTTAACTCTGTTGGGCACCAAGGAAATACCATTGCTGCTACAACAGAGTGTAACAAAGAAGAAAAATATGACACAATTAAAGTTACAAGTGAAAAAATCAAGGCTGCAATAAGTAGGCTAGATGCTAACAAATCCTGTGGTTTTGATGGTATATATGCTGAACATTTGAAGTACTCCTCCACTCTCCTCTTGGAGAAACTCAGCAGTTGCTTTACCAGCTTTCTAATCCATGGTTTCCTACCAGAATCTATGATGTCCGTTACCTTGATACCAGTAATTAAAGACAAGGCTGGCAAAATTACATCAAAAGACAACTATAGACCTATTGCCCTTGCCAGTATTGTAAGTAAGATACTAGAGTTAATCATTTTAGACAGAATCTCAGTGTATATCTCAACTAATAGTAATCAATTTGGTTTTAAAAAGAATCATGGTACGGACCAGTGCATCTACACTCTGAAGGAGCTAGTGGATGGGTACATCAAAATGAACAGCTCTATTTTTGCATGCTTTCTTGATGCTAGTAAGGCATTTGACAGAGTCTGCCACAATATCCTGTTTGATAAATTAGCAACAAGGGGAGTGCCATCCTATATACTGAGAATCTTGAAGTACTGGTACGCCAATCAAACATTTAATGTAAGATGGGGTAACATTATTTCGGATTCCTTTACAGTAACCAATGGAGTGAGACAGGGTAGTATTCTCTCACCTTACTTATTCAATGTATATATGGATGAATTAAGTGATAAATTGAATAAAGAGCAGATTGGATGTTATGGTGGGAATAAAATCATCAACCATCTCATGTATGCTGATGATCTGGTCATTATTGCACCGTCTTCTGCGGGTCTGAGCAAACTTCTTGATATATGTGAATCTTTTGGTAGTAAACATTGTGTTAAATTCAACCCACTGAAAAGTGCTGTTCTTATATTTAGATCAAAATTACTGTATAAAAGTAAAATGCCAAATTTCTCACTCAATAATCAAATTATTCAAGAAGTAAACAAAATAAAATACCTGGGACACATTATCTCAAACGATTGCTCAGATGATGCAGATATCGGCCGTCAGCGCAGACAGCTATATTTACGTGGTAACACCATCTTGAGAAAATTCCACATGTGTAATTGGGAAACTAAAGTCACTTTGTTCCGGACATATTGTTCCTCTATGTACACGGCCCATTTGTGGTGGAAGTATAAGAGAGCCACCATAAATGGTCTGTGTACATCCTATCATAATATACTCAAGATGTTCATTGGTCTCTCTAAATATGAAAGCACTAGTATGGTGTGCACACTGTTGGATGTGCAGTGCTGTCGGGCTGTCATCAGGAGACTGGTGTACAGCTTTTCGCAGCGACTGCAATCCTCCAGTAACACACTGATTGTAGCTCTTTGGTCTAGTGATCATATCTATGAATCCCGTATTATATCTCACTGGCAGAAGCTGCTGCACACATAGTATGTACTGTAATGTAATATATAGGTCTAATTGAACTATGAGCAATGATCTGTGCAACAGGTGTTAACCAACATTGAGCAATAGCCTTAGTTAGCCTATCTGTGTTATATTGTGACAAAATGTGATATGTGCTCTATTCTGTAAATAGGCCTACTGTATTTTTTATTTTATTGTGTCTTTATTAATATATCTTTGTGTATAATTATTATCTGTGCTCTGACGAGAAGTGTATGTGATATGGACCATTAGGTCGTACTGTTTTTATACTGTATCTATCTTATGTGTCTGGAATAAAGAATTATTATTATTATTATTATTATTATTATATACTGTAATATAACTAAAATTCCATAGAGTACTTACCACACTTCCTGTAAGATTCCTGTAAGCATTCCTGTGACATCTTCGTGATTATAATGTATTTATTTCGTAGGCAGTATTTATTATTAAATTATATTTGTCTTTCAAGCAAAAAATAGTGTAAAGTCATCAATGATACCTAGACAAAACTGCATCAATACTCAAGGGGTTAACCAAGATTCACTCCCCTCAGTCACCAAAAGTCACAAGTAACATCTTATATACATATATAATTTTAATTATTCACTAAACACTTTCACTGGGTAGATGAAATAATCCATAATTGCCTGCCTATAGCTAGGCATGGTGGGCCAGAGGGAAGGAGCCAAGAATTTAATGGGCCGGGACCCTGCCTCACAGTCTGGGGGCCGGGAAACTACTGACTTAACAAAGGCCCGGGGTCCTCAGAGAGGGACGCTATGGGGTTGCTAGATACTTCCTTTTGTAACTTACTGATGCCTAACTTACCAGTCCAAATTGCGTCAAAATCGAGTCATAAACTTATTTTTGGCGAATATTTCTAACTTACAGGTAGCATTATGACGCGATTGCGTCATACGGGCACTCTTGGGCTGGTGGCGTTATGACGCGATCGCGTCCTAAGAATGCGAGAGGGTTAATAGATCCCTTATATATCCTGGTTTCCAAACTTCAATGCTTGATATGTCATAACACACAATTTCTAGACAATACTTGCCTTAATTGGTAACCAGTGTAAATCAATCAGAGTTCGTGTTATTCTCTCCTGACGAGGGAGACCCTTAATTAATCTTGCAGCCCTATTCATAATAAGTTGTAACTTCCTCAAGTTGATAATTTGGAAGACTATAGTAGATTGAGTTACAATAATCCAATTTACTTATAATATGAACGAGCATCTTGGTGATTTTTTTCATCGAGATACTTTCCCGGAGAAACAAGAACCAAGATCAACAACCAAGAAGAAAGGAAAACAAGCAAGAAGAAAGAAGAGCAAGAAAGAAGAAAGAAGAAATAGCACATAGCATGTCCATACTTTTATTTCTCTAATTATTGGACAGTCTAAATTTAAGTGTAACCTTAAGTAATAAGTTTGTAGGGATAAGAATCATAATAATATGATTTAGTATAAATGGGAAGAATATTGAATTATGTTCTGTATTAGATATTAAGTAATATGTCGTTCCTATAAACTTAGGTAATAATTCTGGGCAGGGAAATAAATCCCGACCTCTTTGCGCATGCGCAAAAAAGTGAGGCTTCCGCAGATTTGTCAGGGAGCCCTCACTCACTCTTCAACTACCATCGCCGACAGTACAATCTTTTCTTGTTCTCATCCCATTCCATTAACACGATAGAACTAACCTCAGCGTAGCTTCCCATCAATTCACCTATCATCTATTATCCTCCTAATTATAATTTAAGTCTTGTGGCCCCCTTCTGTTATTCACTACCAACTAAACTTCTTTAATCATTCCTTGTTTTCAATCAACCTGTCAACCATACCGCCATACTTGTTGCCTTGTTACCACGTACTCCACATTAACCTAACCCGTCGCCTACGATCCAGCTACCAGGTAATATACTATTGTGTTGTGTTCTTTCCTTCTATAGTTCATTTCCTCCAATAATAACCACATAATAAATGGTCCTTCGAACTTCTTTAGTTTTCTTCTACTCGTCTCGGTAGTTTGGCGTCGTAGCGCGGCGGTTTGTTGTGGCTGGGGCGGCGCGGCGGTTGTTTCGTTCCCCTGTTTTCTTATATTTTTTTTGTGTCGGTGTTGGCCGCGAGGGTCGCCTCATGGCTCAAGGGTTTTACAGGCATGGCGCCGCAGGGGGGGAAATAGGAGAGGACTTTGTACCTGAGAGGACTGGGTATCCTGGGGCCATTAAGAAAGTGGCCATAATAGGACACTCGTTTGTCAGGGATCTATATGTAGACAAACCCATATATCATCCCTACTTCACAGTCAAGTCTCTCGCAGCCCCTGGCGCCACAGTAACCTCTCTACGAGGAACAGAGGCCTCGACCCGATTGGTCGACTGGAGACCTCACCTCACATTCCTAGTGATTGGGGGGAACGACGTGACACGCGGAGTTGTGCCAAAAGAGCTGGCCAATCAAATCCAGGAACTGGCGAGGGAGGTAGAGAGTGTGATCGGGGGCAGTTGTCGCATTATCGGGATAGAAAAGCGGCAGAACCCTAGGGGCATTGGAGCTGACGAGTTCAATAAGATCAGGAACTCGGTCAACCAGTGGCTCAAGAGGAATCTGCCGTACACCCGGAGCCGGTACTCCATCATGAACACGTCGGCCCACGATTTTGCGACTGATGGAGTCCACTTGGATTACCCCGCATCAGACCGGCTGTTCAGGGAGTTGGTGGAAACGGCTCGGGTGTTCTTCGGTGCCGATGCGGAAGCCATATTGGACAGAAGGTCTTTCGAACTTAACATGCATATGCATTATATTGGCCCAATACCATATAGGCTAATTAGGTTAACTTTACCCTAAATTTAAATATTTCTTCAAGTTAGCCAATTCTACATTTAGCTTCATGTTGGCCTAACCTAAAATTTAAATATTTCTTCAAGTTAGCCTATTCTAAATTTAGCTTCATGTTGGCCTAACCTAAAATTTAAATATTTCTTCAAGTTAGCCTATTCTAAATGTAGCTTCATGTTGGCCAAACCTAAAGTTTAATTTCTCTACAAGTTAGCTTAATCTTCTAAATTTAGTAGCCTATCATGTTAACCTCTTGAATTAAATTATAACCTAGCCTATCAAAATTAGATAAATTATTTCAACATGTGTTCCTTTGATCCTTAAGATAATGATGTAATAAGTTTCCAATAATGATTACCGCAGCTAGTGTTTAAGTGTTAAGTCCGAACCGAGTTTGATCGGTGGAAAATTTTTGCTCTTTCGAAATTTAGTATTTCGCAATTTTCATCCGCTTTTGACTAAATTTGACAATGGACGATCTAGCCCAAGGCAAGCGCCGTAGGGCAGGCATTAAAGGGTCATTAACCGTCCTGTCAAGGGATTTAGAGGGGTTCTTGGATACCGCAACTCGGGTAGAAGTAGAGGCTAAATTGCATAGCGTACAGACACAGGTGGCCAAGTTTGAAGCCAACCAAGATGTTTTGTTGCCGCTATACACCTCCGACACCAAGTATTTTAAGTAAAACCAAGAGGATACCCTCTACTTATTTGATATGTATGGGATAATCGCTACTCTGAAGGAGAAACTGGGTCCACCAGCAAGGCAAAATTCCATCTGAAGTAAAGAAAGTATCGGGTGTTAAATTGACGCACCTGACTTTGCCCACCTTCACTGGCGACCCTACATTATGGATGGGATTCTGGGATATGTTTAGATGTGTGGTGCATGAGAGGACTGATTTAAGTGCGATTCAAAAACTAACATACTTAAGGGGTCAGCTACAGGGAAGACGCCTATAAATTAGTAGAAGGTTTTACAGTTGAGGGTGCAAGTTATGGCCCTGCCGTGGACTTGCTTCAAGAGGCATCCCGACAGAGTAAAAGCAGCACACATCATGAACTTTCATGACCTTGTCTCACCCAAATGTCAAACAGCACAACTAAAGGCTTTCTATGCCAATATGGAAAGTGCAATGCGATCTATGACTAGTCAAAGGGTAAGTTTAGAGGAATTCTGCGTGGTGACACTCTTGAATAAATTGCCATCACCAGTTAAGGAAACCATTAAGAGGGAGATGGGTGATTAGCATCTAGATTATAAGACTTTTACACGGTGTTTTCAAGCGGAACTCTACAACATGGTGGGTCAAGATACCCCTGTGAAGGAATTTCCTGTGGCTACAGCTACATTCACGACGCAGAGCGGTAGCAGCCAATTTGCCTGTAAATTGTGTAGCGGGAAAAATCATCCCTGGTACAAATGCTTTAAATATAAGACAGGTTCTCTCAGAATAAAGAGAGCCAGGCAACTACAGCTCTGTGTCGGGTGTCTCTCCAGTGAACACGGTAATAACGTGTGTACAAACCCTAATATTAAGAATTGTAAATTCTGCCGTGGCAAACATTTTCACTCCCTGTGCCAAAAGCAGAAAGAGGTGAGTTCAGCAGGTGGTGGTAGTAGTAATAGAGTAGAGTCAACTCCAACAACCTCAACAACAATGTCCGTAAGTATGAGTAAACAGACAGTAATTTTACCCACAGTTCAGCTGCCTGTAAAGGGTAAGTACAAGAAGACCGTAAAGGTTAGATCGCTACTCGATCAGTACTCGCAGAGGACTTTCGTGAAGAGCTCTGTATTACCTTCCCTTTTATATGAATCCAAGGGAACGGAACAATTGAGTCTTCACGGCTTCACCGGAACCCAAACCTCTCGTGAGTATCCTGTTGTAGCGCTAAAGTATATACACTGTGGCAGATATCATCGTCTTGACGCAATAGTTGTCGATGATCTCCCCGAACACAAGGGCGAAACTAGTCTAAAAGTTGAAATCACTAGTTTACAGCGTCGTGGCATAAAATTGGCCGACTCATACGTTACTGAGACTGCACAATTAGAGCTACTAATAGGTGCCGACCAGTTCTACAACATAGTGCGATCTGGCTACAAAAGGGCAGGAAATTTGGTTTTACTTCCAACCATATATGGATATGCCCTTAGTGGTTCTTATGCGGCAACCACGTCTAGCTCCAATACTGAGGTTGTTACAATACTTAAAGTGGCAGTGACCCCAGTAGATCAATATATGTCTACTGGACAATTTCCATGTCAAAAAGAATTAAGTACATTGTGGGATTTAGACCATATTGGTATCTCACCTAAAGAGCATTTACAAGCCGAACGGCAAGCTTTGACCACATATGAGGAAACAGTCATGTATGATCCTGAAAGTCTACAGTATCAGGTACGTCTTCCCTGGACCGAAGAAAAGGGACGGTTGCCCACCAACGAAGGTTTGGCTGGGGGTAGGTTACGAGGACTCCAGAAGAAGATTATTGCTGACCCTGGTTTTTGTCAACAATATTCGCAGGTAATTTCTGATCAGTTGTCGCGTGGTTTCATTGAGGAGGTTCCATTCGATGACTCTGGGTCATGTCACTATCTGGCGCATCATGGGATCATAAAGGAAAGCAGGACTACTCCGGTTCGTATTGTATTTGATTGTTCCGCTAAAGTTAACCAGTACAAGCCCAGTCTGAACGACTGTCTGTACACGGGACCATCTTTAGTACCGGAGTTAGCTCAAGTCTTGTTGAAATTCCGTCTGCATCAGTATGCGTGGGTCAGTGACATTGAGAAAGCCTTCTTGATGTTAAAACTACATGAAGACGACAGAGATTACACCAGGTTCATGTGGCCAAAGGATCCTCTTCTACTGGATTCGCCTCTACAATGTTATCGGTTCCAGGTTGTATTGTTTGGTGCTACCTGCTCCCAGCTTCTGCTAAACGCAACCATCCTCAAACATCTTTCCATTGTTGAAGTAGACCCAAAGATCGTACAGGAAATTAGGGCCGGGCTATATATCGATAACCTCCAAGGTACGGGGGACAATGAAGATTCCCTCGTCCGTGCATACGGTATGGCTCGTGAAGTTATGGACAATGCCCACTTATTCCTGCGTAAATGGGCTACCACTAGTCCTGTTCTGAGAGAGGTGTTACAAAAGAATGGTGTTGCTGCTGAACAGCAGGAACTGGTGAGAGTTCTTGGACTAGTATGGGAGACAGCTTCTGATTATCTTTCCTTTGGAGTACAGTATGCTCCGGTCGAACATGTGACAAAGCGTGAGTGTTTGAGGTTTTCTGCCAAACTCTTTGATCCTTTAGGTGTTTTATTGCCAGTGTCTATAAGGTCTCGAATGTTTCTCCAGCAATTGTGGAGACTAAAATTGGATTGGGACAAGGATCTTTCTGAAGACTTGAACACGGAATGGCTGGGGATAGTAGATGATCTGGTACTCTGTAGTTGTATTAAATTTGCTCGGAGGGTCATGTACGATCATTCTGTATCCCTACATGCATTCGCTGATGCCAGCAGTATGGCATATGGGACTGCTGTGTATCTTGTTGGGTCAGAAGGCAGCCATTTGGTCATGGCAAAGGCCAAAGTCGCACCTATCAAGTCCCTTTCAATTCCTAAAATGGAATTAACTGCAGTTTTGCTTGCAGCAAGAATTGTAAACTTTATTGTAAACTTTATTGAGGTAGCCTATAAAGACAAACTTCATATCTCTGAAACCTATGTGTGGAGTGACAGTCAGATTACCCTACACTGGATAAATAGTAAAATGAAATTACCAGTGCATGTCACAAACCGCATCGACGAGATACATGCCCTAGTCACGACTGCTCATTTCCGGTATGTGTCGACTAAAGAGAACCCAAGTGATATGGTATCTCGAGGCGTGTCTGCTAAGTATTTGAGTTCTTCTGCGTTGTGGTGGATTTTTTTTTTTTTTTTTTTTTTTTTTATATATTCCAACTACTCCCTCTCGGGCATAGGCTGATAGCCTTTACACTCTACCGCTGAACACGGTGAGGCCCGTGAGGTCTTGTTCCAGTCTAGGGAGTGAGACATGCGAAGCACCTATTCACGGCTCGAACCCAACTCCATCTCTGAAGCTGCTTCGCCTCTGCGCTTCACAGTCTCACTCCCCAGGCTCGGACCCTCACTCTCAGAACGCCACCTATTGAGCAATTAACTCACTAGGCATTGCCCCCCTGTAGCATATTTTGAATGTGGGAATATTCATACAGTGCTATTTAATCAGAGAACAATGAGGGTATTTTGTTTTGGCATTTTCGGTGTGCTGTGGTAATGCACTGAAACTAGGTACAGCACAAATTCCATCCCAATAATATCTTCCCATTGACATATTGGGATTCGAACCCGGGTCCATTGGATTACCAGTCCAGTGGCAAGACCACTCTGCTACACCTCCCCTAGGTGGGCCTAGTTGGCTCCCGAACCCCGATGGATGGCCAGAAAATATAGTTCTCAAAGAGCAGCCCGCTGGTATCGTGACCCAAATCGTAGGCACGGTGCCCCATGAAGACACACAGTTATGGGACTGGGACAGATATAGCAGCTATGAAAAATTACAGCGTGTCACGGCATGGGTGATACGTTTCATCAAAAATTTGAAGGCGAAAGTAAATGGCCTGCCTCCCACAGGTAGTGCTCACCTCAACATAAATGAAATCAAGACTGCAGATAATATTCTACTCAAATTATGCCAAAAGGAAAGTTATCCGCAGGAATACTCAATACTGGTGAAGGGTGAAAAGTCCAGAAATAATTTTGTTTGCCAGTTAGGACTACACCTGAAGGGAGAGATTATACATTGTGGAGGCAGATTGAGATTAGCGTCTATCTCTGAAATGTGCAAGTATCCAAAACTTCTACCCTCCAAACATCCCTTGACCCACCTAATCGTAGATAGGTGCCATCGGCTCTGTTGCCATTATGGAGTCGGCCACGTGGTTACCTACATAAGACAGAAATGGTGGGTCCCTAGAATCCTGCAGGTGGTGAAAAAAGTACTGCGCAATTGCCTAAAATGTCGTCGGGTACAAGGAAAACCCTACGACTACGCCGGACTACCCCCTTTACCTGCCCTGCGGACCACCCCTGGAGAACCCTATAAGGTCACTGGGGTGGACTATAGTGGAGCAATCCCTATCAAAGACTCACCAGTCAAGGCTTACATGATCCTATTCACCTGTGCTGTCACCAGGTCGATACACATCTCACATGTGATAGTTTCCTCCACGCTTTCAGGAGATTCTGCAGTCGACAAGGTTTTCCCCGTATCATTTTGAGTGACAACGCAACTACATTTGTTGGGGCCTCTATGTACCTATCCGATGTATGCAATCACCCTAAAGTTCAGTCTCACCTTGGCAATGTACAATGTGAATGGCGGTTTATTCCTGCCAGAGCGCCATGGTTTGGTGCCATCTGGGAGAGAGCGATTGGCATTGTCAAGGCGGGACTGAAGAAGGTGTTAGGACGTGCCCTCATTTCATTAGAGGAGTTGACAACTCTACTCCTTGAAATTGAAACCACTGTCAATGACCGTCCTCTCTATTATACATCGGGTGACCTAGAGGATCCTATCCCAATCACACCCTCAATGTTGGTGCGGGGACGTCGGTTGCGGGATCTTCCTGAGGAAAGTGACGTGGAGGATGAGATAAAAGACCCGGACTACATCAACAAAGATGTGATATCAGCCAGATACCGGTATATCCGAAAGTTGTCTCAGGATGTCTGGAAGCGCTGGTCGACTGAATATCTGGTGACACTCAGGGAGGCAAATAGGATTAAACTTCGACCAATCAACGGTCAGTGGCCCAATATCGGTGATGTCGTTACCATCCATGACGAGGGTCCTCCAGCTCTCTGGAAGTTGGGCTGTATCACTGCATGGATTATTGCCCGGACGTGACGGTGAAGTCAGAGTGGCTAAGATCCGCACGAAGTCGGGCATCTTAACACGCCCAACTATCCGTCTATACCCTCTTGAAGGGGATCTCGAGAGCAAGGGTGATACCTCGGAGACATTGCCCAGAGACGTTCCCGTAGTGGCAAATACCAATGGCCGTCCTGTTGATGACCAAAGTGGACGTCCTCGTCGACAGGCGGCTCAAGCATCCTCCCAATTATGGCGGGATAAATTAGCCTCCGGGCTGTTGTAATTATTGTAAAAACTTGGTGGTGGGAATATGTCCATACTTTTATTTCTCTAAGTATTGGACAGTCTAAATTAAAGTGTAACCTTAAGTAATAAGTTTGTAGGGATAAGAATCATAATAATATGAATTAGTATCAATGGGAAGAATATTGAATTATGTCTGTAAAATACCCAGAAAATTAAATTCTCATCACCTGCACAACCATTCCCTTTTAAACACCTCTGCTAGTTTCCCATGTACAATCCCGCATCGATGATTATTTGTGTTACCCCAGTAAACCCGTTTTCTATGTATGCCCGCACTCCATAGAAAAACAACATTTCCGCCCACACTACCCATACCGAGATCGTGTACATTAAAACTCTAATTCACCCTGTATCCTCTTCCTTCATAAACCACCAACAACACACTCGACTGTCCCTTTTCCAAGCGTAGAGGAATGCCACCTTTCTGCACCAAGTTTGACCACCACTATGCTAACCCCTAACCTCCCCTCTAGATGTAGTAATAGCCCTATGCTCTTTTCAAACTCTCCACTCAAGCAATACCACTAGTAAGGATGAGAGAAAATCACTAAAAGAATCTCCCAACTATATCAAATAAATCCACAATCGAGGCAATTGCTGAATGAGACCCAGACCGTCAATAGAGGTCACTTTAAAATTGCACAAAAAGACACCCGTGACATACACCAGCTAGCCTCGCACGGGGCTCTCCACAACTCAACCTCAACATTCAATCATACCTTACAAAACCAGCTTTAGAAGCCTGATCTAGGTTCTATACTGAATAAGAACTAAATAGAAGAAAGAGTTGCTACTTCCCCAAGTATATATCTCCCCTAACATGTAAATATAACCTCTCACCCCGACCCAGCAGGACGGACGGTGCGAGGCTAAGGCAACGACCGTTGCCCCCTTAAAAATATTGTTACCCCCTGACCTTGAACCCTAAGTAAACCATTTTTCCTAACCAGCCTGAGTTCCACTCATCAGTAAAACCTAGGTCAATTGATCAGCCCCAAGTAAGAGTATCTACAAAGACAAACTAGGCTTTTGTCACAGCCCAAATAAAGTAATAAACTCAATGCCGCATTATTTAAGGTGCAGCCTTCCCCCCTACCCCAAGGGACACCCCCCCCCCCCCCCAACATGCACGTCCTCCCCCTGTGTATAGTCAAACTCAACTGAAATGAGCTCCAAGGAGGTCAAGGTCGCCCTGTGCGGTGGTGCCAGATTTCTACCAAAACAAACCTTTTAGAACACGAGAAACCAAGGAAAACCACATTTAGAAGGGAAACTTGAAATAAATGTAAAAGACGTTTGTATGTCTGGAAGGGTTATTGGTATTCTTGTATGAAAGTTACAGAAACGAAATAATAGGTAGGCTATATTTGTATATACATATTTACATTGTACAGCATCTCCCTTGCCTGGCTATGAAGATGAGAGTAACTTTTGCGAGTTTTTCCTTCCATGGTGGTCGCGCTATGAATGAGGGTTAGTGACCGTCTTACCTGGGTGATGTTGTTGTCGTTGTTTGAGACCCTTTAAAGCATTGCCATTACTGGTATCCAGCTCTCGGGCTCTCTCTTTTAATGGGATTATATTGTGCTATATTGCATTTTGGAGATTGTGTATGTATGTGTGTGTTTGTGTGTATCTGTAGGGGTGTGTGTGAGTGCGTGCGTAGCCAACAGAACCGCATTGACATTACTTGGCAGCGTCGCATATCCTACCACTCCTTCGATCTATTTATAGCTGTCCCCAGAAAAATGGCAACATGTTCTAAATAGCGTGCCATATGTTGTATAAATTCCTTCTATATATCCTTAAAATGATATGTTTCTTAACACCACATAACCTTTATAAATTGTAATATAATATATATAGTCATAAAAGCTAAAATTTATTTATTAATAGCCTGAAAAACTAACATTTGTTGTTAAAGCTTTGAATATTTGACAACACCGCACAGGGCGAGGGACACCACCTTGTAGCTCATTTCATAGGAGGATGACTATAGCAATACCGCGACCTTGGCGGTCACCAACCATTCTTGCCAAACACCAGATGAGTCTTAAATACCAAGATGAGCAAAGTCCCATTACTTACCAATATGCTATACTCCTAATCATTAGCAATACCCCCAATCATACCTATAAGCTCAGTTCCAAACTCATAATAGCTTTTCCGCTAGACCAGAGAAGACCATTTATGTTTAATGCTGGAAATGCCTACCAGCACGGGCCTAGGTTGCGCCCCATAAAGTAGTCCCTCCCCTTAACAATATATCTCTCCCCCCAGACCATAATACTAATAACTTTGGTTAAAGTAAATGTGTAAAGAACCTTACCCAGAACCATGAACCATCTGAGAAGTATACCAAGAACCTCTTGCACAACCCCATAAGTTCAAAAGAACAAATAAACCCCTGAATACCCCCAACATCCAGTAGTACCAAAATTCACCACCCCCCTTTGACCAACCCTATAAAAGCTTCTGCCCAAGCCACAACTCAGCCCTCAAGATTACTGATAATTCGGCACCCCGTAGTCTGTAAAATCTGTGAGTAGGTAAATTAATCTTTAGTGAATATCTTATTACGCCCGGACTCCCGTAAGGTAATATTATAGACACAAATAACCAAATGACCAACAATTATTTATTGTCTTACAAACGCATAGTAGTATGTCCTCTTCTACTTTGGTTTATAACCAATCATAGAGTGCAGCAGTAACTCCATTTGTATAACCTATCGTATTTGGTTTCCCCAGATTCAATAGTTATCCATCCGAGTATGTTTTCTGTTATAGCTTAGTGTTTTGTTGAAGCAGGAAAACGCCTTCCAATGGATAACTAAATTAAAATAGTTTATACTAAAACACTTGACTCATAACCGATCTAAGACAGAAAGATCTTGTTATGTTAGAAGGGATTATGCGAGAAACTCTTAATTGAGCACTCTGCAAGAATAACTCCTTGGTAACAATTGTCTGTGGCCTCCCAAACAGGATTGTTAACTAAAAGGTATAAACCGCCCGAGTTCCTTGAACCTCTTTCAAAGACCAGAGACAGATAAGAAGTTGCTTCCCCCGACTATCTTACGTTCGTCCGATACCTTGTTAATCCGGCCTATGCCTGAGACATTGTATTTAAGGTCCCCATCCAAGAGTAACATATCGGAACTTCATCACCGGTTAATTAAAGGTCAGAATAGTCAAGTATTCGTTCACAGCTACCCGCTCAGAATACTTGCGTTAGTTCGATATGGTGACCAACTGTCTTCCCAACAGTTACGGAACTATATTTAAGACCCCATACCCATTAACCCATCTGTAACCTTCTCTACACTACCGAACAACTTAGACGGCCCCGGAGCAGCTGTTAACCCCCAACATCACGACTCAAGATAACCAGGAAACTCCAGCACAGTGCTTAATTCTCAAAATGCGTATATGTAAGTGCATGTGCGTGTACAAGTTGGTATTATGTATTCGTATGTGTAAGTGCGTATTTACGTACAGCGTGTGGATGTACGTCCAGTATATGTGTGTATATGAGCGAGTATAGGTTGATATCTTGGTGTAAGTGTAAATGCGTGTATATAATAACTATCGTTTTCCATATTTTAAATTTCTAATAGAGACGGAATAATTACATGGGTCCATGTATTGACATACTCATGTGGTCTGGACTAATATCTCGGGGTCGCTTGGATTATATATTTTCTCTATGGAAATATTTTCATTTTTTCGCTAGCATACAGATACTAAATTGCACAAGTTGTTTATTAACCTTAACTGTAGAGTATCTAAAAGAACTATAACGACATAAAAATTATGAAGAAACAAAAACTTTGCTATATCTATTTGATTAGTAAATCTAATTTTGACCCGGGTATTTGTCTTGTAGTGTGTACAATTTTGAAATTATTTACTTTGTTTTCATATTATTACTGTAACAGCTTTCGAGTTTAAGCTTGATGTGCCTTTAAGAGAGATACCTCTCACAAGGCTCAGCCAATTTAATGTTAATTTTGTATTATGATTATCATGTGTATGTTCTACTGGCTAAATAAAAAGTTTCAATTCAATTCAATTCAATTCAAAAGTATCAGTGCGACGATACTATTGTTTTCGCCATACAGTGTATTATATTATGTCTCATCTATCTCTATTATGGTGAAGAAAGTGATCGCTATGCAAGTGTGTTGGTAACTTATTACAGTGATAATAATTAATGAATATATAATACTCAGTGTCCTAGTACTGTGTTTGAATATAGCCGCAGTGATAAAATCTTCAGACGGAGATTACGGCTTTAACGTATATTGATTAACGAGTATGCATACTAGCACCTTATCGCTTTTAACCATATTACTCCACGTGTATAAAAGTGTGAGTTAAAGAAGTGAAATTACCATACCAGTGAAGCTAGCTACTGTTATCCCCCTTACGTACCTTCTTGGGGATAACTATATTACTTATATACCTTCACCTTTGATTACGAGTCATATTGCCATTATTGTAACCTAACGAGAATACTTAGCCTGTGTCACTAGTGTACCTTACATATCGTTGAAGTAAAGTGATCAGAAGAATAATACCTGAACGTTGGAAGTGGGAAGTGTGTCTCTCTCTAAAACCGCGATAAGTGCTAGAGATTATAGAAAGTCCAAAGTACGCATTTGATTTATCCAATTTACCATTGTTTCTTGTGAATATTATAATTACTATTCTACCTAGCGTTGTTTAAAATATAGCTGCATTACAAACCATTCTTTTGATATTATCTATGTCCTCTATTGATTCCATCTGTGTATTGTGCATGAAATCCTATAACCCAGTCTTGTAGAGCCCACCTATACCAAGTTAATCCTGCATATAATCAGGGCATAACATTGGCGGCTAGCGGTGGTTCTTGATTCGGATAGAAGATTTCATTGCATTACATATTGTCAAACAATAGAAGCATGGTAACATCGAAAAAATGGCAGCCAGTTCTCACATTCCCATCCCGAAATACGATGGGGAGACCTACAACATTGAAACATATATGGACATTGTGAAACCAGTGTTAGATTTGGCGTATAACACGGACCGTGCAAAAATAGCCGCCCTCTTAACGCACTTGGGAAAAGCCATTTCCCTCGTTGCCCCAGTGTAAAGTCAGTGAAAATAGGTTATCCTAAACAGACCTCGGATGCGGAAATACCCTGAGCCGAACAGGCCAAGTGGTCTAACTGGTAAGGTGTCTGCCTCACACCCAAGGGTCGAGAGTTCGTGCCCCCACCAGGGCATGATATTTTCGTGAGGCTATTTCCGCATTTAACGAAGTTTAGGTGTGTTGGTAAAATTGTTCAGATGGTTGAGAGTAAGATCGGAGCTCCATAAATCCTCTTTCGGGTATGGTGTAAAAACCGATCCCCACAGGATAGGGAAGGGGAGAGGAGAGACCAGGGAGTGTTGTGAGATGCGCTTGGGTTGGGTTGTGGAAGTTGCCAGCCACCCAAGCGAGTTGCCAATTGGGCAGTTTGTAGGTGCGTGTATGCACCGCTCAGTGAAGTTGACTCACCATTCCCGTTCATCTCTCTGACGGACTCTCGGTCGATTCGGCTCAAGCTTGTTCCTCTCTGTTCGTTCCTCTCTGTTCGGAGCTTTCGCTTCCCGGAAGGTGAAGTAGTGTAAAGTCAGTGAAAATAGGTTATCCTAAACAGACCTCGGATGCGGAAATACCCTGAGCCGAACAGGCCAAGTGGGATATCTCTATTGGTCTAACTGGTAAGGTGTCTGCCTCACACCCAAGGGTCGAGAGTTCGTGCCCCCACCAGGGCATGATATTTTCGTGAGGCTATTTCCGCATTTAACGAAGTTTAGGTGTGTTGGTAAAATTGTTCAGATGGTTGAGAGTAAGAGCGGAGCTCCATAAATCCTCTTTCGGGTATGGTGTAAAAACCGATCCCCACACCACAGGTAACCCCTGAACTCACCTGGGATCAATTTAGACCCATTCTAATCGATGCCATTAGGCCATCACTAAGTCTTTTCATCGCCTTTGCTAACCTTAAAAACATAAAATTTGAAGACGATCTAGATGCCACAATTGCCTCCATTCGGCAGCAAGTAAGAGCTGCATTCCCTGCTCTTCCCGTGGAACAACAAAATCAAATTCTCTTTGTCCACCTCGCGCAAGTGTTACCCCTTTCCATCCTACAACACTTCACTGTGCATGATCCCGTTGATTTCCCTAAAGATCTAATCACCATACGAAAGTTTTTAGCGGCCCAACCCAAGACCAACACCCTAGCCGTCATCAAAAATCCTCCCACTCAACCACCAATGCACAACAGTTCTCAAAACCAAACAAACTGCCACCCCAGATCACCCATAATCCCGAAGTCTCACTCTAACTCCGGCCAAACCTGTTTCCAGTCTAAAGCTTCAAACCATAAATCTAGAAGAACTAACTCCACTTAGAAATCAGCTGCACGTTTTTCACACCCACCCAGAAAGAATCAGAATAAAGCTCCTCCTTCCTCACCTCCCTCTCCTCCGCCACTGTACGTGACGTCACTCCGCGACGCCACTTCACCACCCCCCTCACATTTTCCCCCACATAAAAGAACACGCTTCCATCTCTCTACCTCATACAACTCTAAACCTCTAAACATTTTCTTTCCCCTGCATCTCAAACTTCCACACCCCAATACATACATTCAATCCGCCCATTCCATTCATCATATCCCAACCACAGAAATCAAAAGAAACCAGCACCAACTCCGTCCACTCTCAACAACCCCACCATTTTACACAGCAAAACACCTCATCATAAACGCTCCTCCATCTCACATCCTCCATCACTTGAGAATAACCACAAACATCCTTCTGCTGCCATATCTACACCCAACCCCCACCCTGTTTCCCACCATTCTGTCACCCCACCTATGAGTTCCCTCATCGCCCCAACTGCAAATCTCAACGAAATCCTGTATAAGGGAAACCTAGACGCCACTCTTACAAACCTAGATAGATGTGTAAGAAATGCGGGTAACGACCAAACAAAGCAACAACAGGAACAACAAATTCTCTAAGCATTATTCAAGATCCTTCCCTTATACATCTGGCATCATTTCCTGATCCACGGCCAGACATCCTTTCAACAAGACATCCATACGATCCGGGAGATGTTAAAACCACACTACCAAACACCTGCCCTGCTGCCTCCTCAACCTGGCGCTACCACCAACTCGAGTCCAAGGTCAGTTCACCCCCATCCATCCACTCTCTCACATTCCCCCTTAGTAAACGAAGCTCCTGTGAAAATCTCACCCCCAGCCATGTCTCAACACCCTGTGAATCCCCTGTCCAACCCTAGCAAAAATAAAGTAAAGTAAATAAGAAAACCCTATCCACCTCTCCAGCCCCTATCCAAGAAAATAAATGTATTCCTCCACCTAACACTATCATAAATAAGTCCCTCCATTCTCCTAAGAAACCAAACCCTGTGCACCCTTCCAAAGTTACCCCCGACGAAATTCAAAACCCAGTGCACTCTTCCTTGCACCTATCTCCTTTGACCACCCCTGATTCTTCCTTTCGTCCAGAAGAAATGCCTCAGCTGCCCATACCCCCTCCGTTTTCTAGGCAGGAAAATGATTCCCAGAAAACCAACTTTTTCACACCCACTGCACCAGAACCGAAATCTCCACCAATGTCTCCTTCATCAATCCTACCAAATTCGACTCTTCTCCAAAACAAATCTCTTCCGCAAAAATCTCTCCAAACTTACCCCCTCAATCCACCTCCACAATTTCCCTGTCAATCCCCCACACCCCAACCTTCCAAATCACCAGATCATCATAAACTCTCAACCTCCAGCATTCCTCACCCTTCCAGCAAACCCTCTCACGACCATATAACTCTCTACACAATTCAACCCCTCCCAAGCACCAACCTCTTCCACAACAAAAACCCCGACTCGACCTGCCCATTTCACCTTCACCTTTTCCCTATCAATGCCCCCGACCGCAACCCTTCAAGCCACCATCCATACCAAACCATCATCCAACATCCACCTCAACCACTCCTAGAAATCCCCTCACTACCTCTTCAGACAATAAAGACTGTCCAGATTCAACCCCTCTCAAGCACCAACTTTTCCCCCTACAAACCTTCCCACTCTGCCTACGAAAATCCCCTCCACTCATTCCCTATCAATGCCCCCTTTCCCAACCCTCAAAACCACCATCCTTACCCAATGGTCAACATACCTCAACCAGCGTCGTTCCTGACAACCCCAGCCACACCTCTCACAACCACAAACCCCTACCAAATTCAGCTCCTCTCAAACGCAAATTTGTTCCCCAACAAACCTCCCAACTCTGCCTACACAGTACGCCTCCACCCTTGCTCTCTCAATACCCCATATCACACCCCTCGAAACCGCACCCACAAATCTCACCCTCACCAAATCCTAAACATTCCGTCCACATCTCCCACGACCATAAATCCATCCCAACATCAACCCCTCTTCCGCCAAAACCTCTTCCCCCACCAACTTGCCACCTCTACCTACATATTCCTTCGCCACCTCTTTCCTACCAATACCCCACCTCTCAACCTTCAACCCCTCCATCCTTAACAAATCAACCACAAATCTCAGCCTCCATCCCTCCTCACCCCATCAACGCATCTAACCATAACAACCCTTATGGCGCCGTGGGTTTTGCTCCATCAAACTTACCAACAAACCACACTCCGCCTTCTCAATCTCCACAGTCCCACCATCCACTCACACAAAAATCATTCAATACCCTCCTCAAGACAGCGTCCAACCAAACCATCGCCAAAACCACAACCCCAAAATTCCTACACACCTCACATCAGTATCCATCCGGGCCTCCTGAACTCTGTGACCTTTCCAGCTCAAAACCCCAGCCCCCACCACCTCCTCTCACCAAATGTTTATCACCAACATCACCTGACCCTGTAAAGTCAGTGAAAATAGGCTAGCCTAAACAGATCGGATGCGGAAATACCCTGAGCCGACCAGGCCAAGTGGGATATCTCTATTGGTCTAACTGGTAAGGTGTCTGCCTCACACCCAAGGGTCGAGAGATCGTGCTGTAACGGGAAGAAATTGTACTTTCCCTTTTGGTATATGTTGTAAGGTTTTACTTAACTGTAAGACTTTTTCCCCTTCATTCACTCTTCCCTATATTTAAGGGAAATGTATCGTTTAAGAAGGGTTAAGTAACCCTTGTCTATGTAAAGAGGGAATTAGCCTAGATCAGGAGAACTAATATTCTCAAATCTATCTAAAATACTTTCAAGCCTAACTTATCCTTTCACCCCTTTTGTTATTCCCTGTAAAAATTCTTCCTTTTTTAATTTAGAGTAATGCCCCCTTGTGTAAAAAGACCGCCAATTCCTACCCAAGCGACGCCACCCTTTGTGGTCACCCTCCCCTTTTTTGGCGGGATCCCTGGCACTGGCCCTCGGCCCCTCACTGTCGTGATCCCAGGCCTACGAGAGAGACACCTACCTACCCCTCAGTCTCTGTCATCATTCCCCGCTTCTTCTCCGGACTTAGGCTTCCTTTCCCTCCATTCAGAGGTTCGTAATTAAGGTTTATAGTGTTATAAGGTATTGCTTATTCAGTTAAGTAAGTACTAGGTGTGTAATGTAGGAGGTATTACTGTGCTTGACAAATTTGTGAACTCGAGCCTACCATCGGGTTGGTCGACAGGCACCCCTCACCTGCCAAGTGCCTACAACCATACAAATTCCCCCATTATCATTGTGTTCAGTAAAACTTAGTCTGTGCACCTGTGCTAAGTATTATTCTGATATTTTAGACTTTGTTATTCCAAATTAACGTCAAATTAACTTCGTGTGTAATAATTTCAGTCAGAGGGACGCCATTTGATGGCCTTCCAATTCTTGTGTTTTTCCCTAAGTCCCGACCAAACTTAGGCTAGCCTATTTTGCTACTTTGTCTTTCACCGTTTTACATAATCCTGAGGTAGTGCGAGAACACCAGTTAAGAGTAGAATTGAGGACGATGATGTTGATTAAAATGCTTTTGAAGCTTGACCGCCATTTTAGGATTTAGACCATCTCGCATTTCGGAGAGACGACCAGGTTGAGTAAATTACTAATGTAACAGTTGTATTGTATGTTTAGAACTTGTTCATTACTTTGAGTTTATAAAACCATGCATTTTGGTAAATATGATTGTATTTTAACGTGTAAATCAGGAAAGGACATTCGATTGAGATTGTGTCCTTGAGTTTTGTTTACCATTCGGGGAACACTAATTGGGAACGAACGTCTGGGTATCTTGCTATATGCAGATGATGTAGTGATCATGAGCGACAACCGAGAGGATCTGCAGAGGATGCTAGATGTGGTGTCCGAATATGGGAATGATCTGAATGTGAGCTTTAGCAGGGAGAAAAGTAAAGTACTAGTAGTGAATGGAGATGAAACGGATGTGGGTGCGACGTGGCTACTTGGGAATCATCATTATTACCCAAACAAATGAATACAAGTACCTGGGAATGACAGTGGATGCAAGAGGATGCGAGAAAACAAAAGATGAGAGACTAACAAGAGCGAGCCAGTGGGTGGGAAGACTTGGCAGTGCTGCAAGGTGTTAGAGCGAACAAGTATGAAGTAGTGCGAGGAGTATGGAAAGGTATGGCGGTGCCGGGCCTGATGTATGGTCTGGAAACCATCCCGTGGACGGCGAATGACACGGCAAAGCTGGAAGTTGCCCAGAATAGGGTCGGAAGGCTCGCACTGGGAGCGAACAAGTACACTGCAGTAGAAGCCTTGAGAGGTGACGCGGGGTGGAGCTCCTTTGAAGAAAGGATAGACAAGGGAGTCATACGGTACCGGGTCAGACTGGAAAAAATGAATGGTGATAGATGGGCACGAAAGGTGTTTGAATGGGCTAAGGAGAGCAGTAAGTGGAACAAGATGTGCGACAAAAAGATAGAGAAGTACGGAATGTGTGGTATCATGATGGGGGAAAGTATGGAAATGTGGAGCCATGAGATGGAAGAAAGAGATCGGCAAACGGGTACAAAGCGTAGCAAGGGACGAATGGGCAGGGAATATGAGAAACAAGAGTTCACTGGAATGGTACATGTGTAAGCAACAGCCAAGAAGGGAGCCATTCTACGATGGGAGCATCGGAGGTGAACTCCTCTTCAAGGCCCGAACTAAGTCACTTGAGCTGAACAGCAGAACATATAGATGGTCAAATGAAGGCAACAAGGCATGCAAGATGTGCGAGAGCGGGGAGGATGAGACTGTGGAGCACATCCTCCTAAAGTGCAGAAAATATGAAGGAGAAAGGCGGGTAATGCTAAGATCCATAGTGCAAGAGATTGGTGCGGAGGAATGGAATGCAGTGGTAGGAAGGTATGAATGGGAGCTCGACGGAATAGTGATCTACCTGCTTGGCCTGAACGACTTAAACATATGGAATGAGACCACTGCACGGAGTGTTAAGGACTACCTAGAGGGAGTGTGGAGGAAAAGATCAGCCTCACAATAGTGAGGCTGGGGTGAGAATGCCCACGGGGGAACAATCTTCTTTTATTCTCATCCTGTCCTTTTCCATTATAGTTTTTAATTTTATCCTAGGAGAGAGAGCCAATACTAAGGCCACACCTCGACCAGTCGAGCGTGACTCTCGCACCAAGACCAAGTGTAACTTTCGTAACCTAGGCAATCTAATTGCCATCCCTGGAGAGAAAGCCGATCCTAAGGCCATACCTTTGATCCGTTCAGGGTGACTCTCACACCAAGACCAAGACCAAGACTAGTGTCTCCGACCGTCCAACGTTCCAAAGTTAGGCCTATTCAGATAAGTATTTATAACTAACGTCTCCTAGGCCTGGGTATTGTTCATTTTTAAATGTTTTTACTGGGTTGTATAGTGTAAAGAGTTACTTGTTAGCTTGATTTAGAGGTCCTTATTTCCCAACCCCAGTACTGTTAATTTCGGACCCCCATTGGGTCGGGTTTATTTCAGATGATGATTGTTCTTACCTATTGTTACTTAAAGTTAACTAGTGAAAAGGCCGTTTAGGTATGGGTACTTGCTGAATTATTATGGTAGGTTATATGATTTTACATTTTAATTAGGCTACCTAACTTTCACCTAATTGGAATTACAGTAGGCTCTTATTAATTATTGTGCTTTTAGAGTGTATTATGAGTATTGATTGCTATGATATAATTATGTTTGACATGGTCTAATGTACAGAGTTGCATTGCAAGGGATGGAACGCTGTAGTGAGATTCTTGGCAGCTGATTTCAGGGGATAAGTGACTCGAGTTACAGTAGGAATAACGTTAAGCTTTGTTTGAGCCTTGTGTAGCACCCTCCGCGTCGGGCAGTGCAACCTGTTAAGTTTGACCATGACAATTACCTTTGATTTATGCCATTATTGTATTGATTTGACTCCATAGATATGCTGTGTAATTATGTGTTATGCCCTGTTTTTCTACAGGATTAACTTGGGTGATGTGGGCTCTATCTGACTGGGTATATAAGGCTGCATGCACAATACAAGGTATGAGGAATAGAGAACACAAAATAAACACACGGTAACACGACACACGATCACGTTTATTTAAGTAGATGAATAAAGAGCATAGAAAGATAGTACTACTCGTACAAAACAAATAATAGAAGGGAACTGCTAGCATTAGCGGATCTGGATGAAGCCTAGTCTCTCACTTCCAACGTTCAGGTATACTCTTCTGATCACTGGTTTAGTTAGCAAGTTTTATAATACTGGAAGACCTCAATGTACTTATGTATTCACTTTCACTAATTAGATTTCTTACTGGTAGGTCGGGTGCCCAAGTAGCGGCTCACAGTTAGAATTAGACACGCGTATATTTTAGAACACGGAAATTCTAGTAACCTCAAGGTGGTACTGATCTAAGATTTATATTCTTATGGCAGAAATACGTAGAACACAAATCAGTGGGCGAACGTTAGATATTACTAGGGTTTTAATATCTGAATAAGGTAATTACGAGAGTTAATGTCGCCTGTTAATTAATGAACACTAATACGCTTAGTACGTCCCAAATGGAATGGTTAAATATGAGTTACACTGGGCAAAGTTATAGCCACTTCATAGAAAAGTTAATAAGTGAATGTCGAACTAGTACTATAACACGTTAGTACTAATAAAGTGAATCTTGAATAATATTTGTTGGTCTGGTCCTGGTTATCTTGCTTCCGGTGATGTTGGGGGGCTAACGACTGGCTCCTCGGCCGTCCAGGTGGTCCAAATGTAGGAAGTTCTCAAGTCGGATCTCTTGGCGATCGGTGCTGGCTACACACTTATAGACCCACTAATTTGTGTGAAGGTTATAAGGTGCACGTTGGTACTTGTACGTGGACAGATCTTCTATTTAACTTCAGCCACGGAGTCTGCCGGCTCGGGAATCTCTCAACTCAGAAACAACACAAGGGCAGAGCTAGAGGTCAACTTCAGGGTGGGTACCACTGGTTGGTGTTCTATCTTTCAACTGATTTTACTGGGGGGGGAGCTGGGTTTATAGGCTCGGTTCTGGTGTAACGGGGGGGGGGTTGGAGTATCTCTCCTACTTCCTCACTTCCCTTCTTCTGCTGCCAACAAGAGAGAGAGAGAGGGTAAGACAGAAAAAGATAGATTAAGCTGCGAAGGTGGAAAATAGGTACTCAAGGATAGAAAGGAAAGAATGACGACAAACCCGTTATTGCATTCTAATTAACGAGAGGACAACCCTGTTTGGTTGACCCACATCCAACATCCTTCGAGGAAGGGGATAAGGCTGCAACTCCGACACGATGATAACACCAAAGAACCACAAAAACCCCACTGAGACCTAGAATATTCTCTACTTTCTAGATATCACATAAGGATGTTTTTGGGAACGGTAATTCATTCGAATTATTTGATCGCCCACCTTCAGGTGAACTGGCCGTCCCCATGGTTTTCTTATTCTTTATGCAATCGTGATTCATGCTCATTATTCAGGTACATTAGGACAGTAGGATAAATCGGAGGCTAGCAAAGACCAATCAAGAACTTCACCTTCAATGTAGGCTGACAAGACTTTAACTCTCGGTTAGGCTACTGGTACTCTTAGACCAATTTAATACTGACGGCTCCGATTTACCATCCTGACAACACATTTAGATCCAGATAGGTACGGGAGGATAGATACAAACATATTGCAGTAATCTTAAGCTTGATATTAATAGAAGGAACATTTTACCGTTTACAACTCTTAACATTGGTACCGTATGGTCTGTATCTAATTATCTCTATACCATTAACCTGGGACCAATCCATTACCGTATGGGACAGTCTCTTAACCTAGGTGTAGGACTTGAACCTTGCTGTCTGTATCCACAACATTCCTCTCAGTATTATACATCCCAATTCCGCTAGATACCGGGATCGCCCAGGCTTGCTGTAGGTTCTTTCGGCCTACCGTATCCTGGGGTATAGGGGGTAATCATACGTCTTCCTGCGGTCCTTGAACCCTGTACAGTACACGAGTTCAGCATCCTGCACTCAGCCAATGGGAGGGGTGAATCTCCGATTCTCCGCCATCAGCAATTCAGCATCACATCGACTCCGTCCCAAACTGGTTCCCTGGGTAGTTGAATGCATTCTTAACCCACGGTTGACATATAGCTAACCCGTAATAATGGGGGTAATCAATATCCTAATTACGGCACACAGTAATACTAAAACAAATACATATAAAAAATATAGGCTAATATAAACATATAAAAATACATGGATTCCTATTAACGTATAAAAATAGATGAGCTAATATAAGTACAGAAATACAATGACAGATCAAATTATGACATTACAGTACAGTACCGAAATAATCTCTTAAGGCATCCAAAGATCCTCTCATTAAGTACAGGTACATATGTTAACTCAGCAGTACTCTACACACAATTGGGAACACATAATTACACAGCATATCTATGGAGTCAAATCAATACAATAATGGCATAAATCAAAGGTAATTGTCATGGTCAAACTTAACAGGTTGGACTGCTTCAATGCGGAGGGTGCTATACAAGGCTCAAACAAAGCTAAACGTTAATTCTACTGTAACTCGAGTAACTTATCCCCTGAATCAGCTGCCCAGAATCTCACTACAGCGTTCATCCCTTGCAAGGCAACTCTGTTCATTAGACCATGTCAAACATAATTATATCATAGCAATCAATATTCATAATACACTCAAAAAGCACAATAATTAATAATAGCTACTGTACTTCCAATTAGGTGAAAGTTAGGTAGCCTAATTAAAAATGTAAAATCATATAACCTACCATAATAATTCAGCAAGTACCCATACCTAAACGACCTTTTCACTAGTTAACTTTAAGTAACAAAAGGTAAGAACAAAATAATAATCTGAAATAAATCCGACCCAATGGGGGTCCAAAAATTTGACAGTACTGGGGTTGGGAAATGAGGACCTCTAAATCAAGATAACAAGTAACTCTTTACACTATAACCCAGTAAAAACATTTAAAATGAACAATAACCAGGCCTAGGAGACGTTAGTTATAAATACTTATCTGAATAGGCCTAACTTTGGAACGTCGGAGACACGAAGGTAAACAAAACTCAAGGACACGATCTCAAACGAATGTCCTTTCCTGATTTCCACGTTAAAATACAATCATAGTTACCAAAATGCATGGGTTATAAACTCAAAGTAATGAACACGTTCTAAACATACAATACAACTGCTACATTAGTAATTTACTCAACCTGGTCGTCTCTCCGAAAATGCGAGATGGTCTAAATCCTAAAATGGCGGTCAAGCTTCAAAAGCATTTTAATCAACTTCATCGTCCTCAATTCTACTCTTAACTGGTGTTCTCGCACTACCTTCAGGATTATGTAAAACGGTGAAAAGACCAAACTAGCAAAATAGGCTAGCCTAAGTTTGGTCGGGAATTATGGAAAAACACAAGCATGGGAAGGCCATCAAATGGAGTCCCTCTGACTGAAATTATTACACACGAAGTTAATTTGACGTTAATTTGGAATAACAAAGTCTAAAATATCAGAATACCACTTAGCAAAGGTGCACAGACTTAAAGTTTTACTGAACACAATGATAATGGGGGAATTTGTATGGTTGTAGGCACTTGGCAGGTGAGGGGTGCCTGTCGACCAACCCGATGGTAGGCTCGAGTTCACGAATTTGTCAATCACAGTAATACCTCCTACATTACACACCTAGTACTTACTTAACTGAAGAAGCAAGACCTTATAACACTATTAAACCTTTATTACGAAACCTCTGAATGGAGGGAAAGGAAGCCTAAGTCCGGAGAAGAAGCGGGGAATGATGACAGAGACTGGGGGTTAGGTAGGTGTCTCTCTCGTAGGCCTGGGGTCACGACAGTGAGGAACCGAGGGCCAGTGCCAGGGATCCCGCCTAAAAAAGGGGAGGGTGACCACAAAGGGTGGCGTCCGCTTGGGTAGGAATTGGCGGTCTTTTTACACAAGGGGGCATTACTCTAAATTCGAAAAGGAAGGATTTTTACATGGGATAACAAAAGGGGGTAAAAGGATAAATTAGGCTTGAAAGTATTTTACATAGATTTGAGAATATTAGTTCTCCTGATCTAGGCTAATTCCCTCTTTACATAGACAAGGGGTACGTAACCCTTCTTTAACGATACAATTCCCTTAAATATAGGGAAGAGTGTATGAAGGGGGAAAAAGTCTTACAGTTAAGTCAAACCTTACAACATATACCAAAAAGGGAAGGTACAGTTTCTTCCCGTTACACAGCTCTACCTTTTCTTTGAAGACTTTTTACCTCATTCACTCTTTCATCAACATAAAACATTATACAGTTACCAATTAATCCAGCCTTAACTTATTACAGGCAGAATTTCTGATCAGCCTGGCATCTTACCATGCCCAGAGCTCGCAGTCTATACCCAACGTCTTAGAATCTGACACATCATTACTGTACTGTACTCTGCCTGTGGGCGTCCCTTCCTTCAACAACAAATCACTATACCTCTCTATAAAGTGTCCCTCCTTTTCAGGCGAGTGCCAACCAGGCACTATCTTGTCACGTAGAGACAGCCTCTCTCCACCCCTTTATTGCTTGGAAAACCCCAGGAGAACCAGACTAGAGAGCAGCGTGGAACGCCCGTATCGTGGGAGTCCCTTCACACTATGTGCGCTGGCTGAGCCTCGGGACGAAAGGAGTATAACCCCAGTCAACCATAAAGGTACTCAGAGCCAACAGCACGTCCTGATGGGAACGCCACCACCCTAGTCCCAATCACCTGTATGACGTTCTACATAACTAGGCACCTACGTCTCTTAAAGTTTCGCTGCACGGGGGTTTGACCGGAAAGATTAATTAACCATGCGGGGGCCACAGGGGAGTACACAAAGACGACCACAACAGGGACTCTACTGTACACTCTAACAAGATTCTATATAACGCCGGTCCGGCTGACGGGCTCTGGGTGCTAAAATCTCAGGTTGATAGTCTTCCTCAACCGGCAATTCAACTTGCTGTCCCTGCCAATACTCCTCACCCATGAACGGTTTCACTTTGTGAGCGGCCCTTTTCATAAACACACCTGTATAGGGATTTACTAGCTTATACGCAGCCCCGTCTCGGACTACTTCCGCTAACCCGATAGGGACCCACCCAACTTTGGCGTTTCAACTTTTGGCTAGTCCCGGTAGTGGATTCTCGTTCCTGATCCCATCACCATGTCGTCCACATTGACCTTTTCAATATCCGGCCGGTTCCGATTAGCCACGTCTCTAAACTTCCTGGCCATGGTCAGTGCGGTCTGTTCCAGGACCTCTTTCGCGACGGACCATAGCCACCTCTTGGCGTTCCTCATTCCTCCTGACTAAAACGTCCCTTTGCACCTCGTGCCTTTGGTTCTGGATCAGGATTCTCCATCTTGAACAGGAAGAAGGGATAATTGATAGACAACTAATAACCGGAAAACACTATACCACCCGCTTTCTCAACTTTGCGCGTTCCTTCACAGTCACTGTGATTCTTGCTGGTATCTGCCTGCCACTTAAAGATTCCCTGAAATATTACACTAACCGTAATTGAAATGATGGATAGCTCTGGCCAATACTTGTTTGTGGTCCTATTTCACGGGTTTTCGGGTAGCGTGAAAAAGGACGACTGCAATGCCACTGATTCTAAACACTCCGAGGCAGAAAAGTGTAAGAACCAGTACTGTACAGTCTCTTCTACGGGGGCGGTACGGGATGTTTTAATTCACAGGAGCATCTGAACGGAACTGGAGCATGTCCAACCATGGACTCCTAAAGAAATCGCACCGCTG